>JAODUK010005710.1:0-23937 GCA_027564635.1 Typhlichthys eigenmanni | reverse complement strand
CCCCCCCCCCCCCTCCCCCCCCCCCCCCCCCCCCCCCCCCCCCCCTTGCCCCCCAGGCAGTGTGCCTATTGCTAGCAACAGACAAACGCAGCCATTCACACACACACACACACCTTAGTCCTCGAAAGGGCCCCCATTTTAAGTGGAAGTGGCCATAGCAGAGAGGAGAGGAGAGGAGAGGAGAGGAGCAAATGGTGCGTGTGTGTGAGTGGGGACAGGGAAGGAAGGGGGGGAAGGGGGCTCACCTCTCCTAACACACCGACTGGCCGAGGCGGCCCCTGGGCCAGTGGCCTCTAGCTTGCTCCACGTGCAGGAAGGAAGCGAGGTCTCTCGGAGCGGGAGGGGGCCCTCCCGTGAGCTGGGCGGGGCTGGGCAGGGTTTGGCTCCCAGAGCTGGATTGTTTTAACCGTTTAAAATAAAAGAGTGTTTATTCACGAGGAGTCATAAGTGGTGTGAGTGGGACAAGGGAAATAGAAACATAATATGTTAAGTCACAAACATGACAAATTACATGTAAGTACTATTATATAATTTAATACAATAGTTAATGGGAGTAATAATATACTATTATATTGCTAGTAATGGTATTATATTATTATTATTATTATTATTATTATAATAATATAATAATTATTATATACCGTATATAAATATACTAATATTAATATAACTATAATATGAAATAATATAATAGTACTTCACATTGAATTATATTACTTTAATAGAATATAATTGAAGTTAGTGAGTTTACTTTAGTTAGTTATAGTTATTTTTGTAATGTCTCAGTATCTCTGTAGCTTGTGTGTATGGTCCAGGCTAATACATAGCTAGTTACTATTAGCTACTGTATAATATGTAATGTATCTGTGGTGTGTGTGCAGGATCCAGGCTAAGACAGAGCTAGTTGCTAACTATAATACGACGCGTATCTCTTGGGTGTGTGTGCAGGATCCAGGCCAAGACCCGGGAGCTCCGGGAGAGGCAGGCCAAGGAGAGGGAGTACGCGGAGATCCAGGACCTCGGCATTCGCGCCTTCAGCTCCGACGAGGAGCACCCGTACGCCGGCATCGGCTCTCTGGACTCGTCGCTGGACAGCAGCACCACGGACTCCCTCAGCAGCCACCAGCACCTCCACCACCACCACTACCACCTGCCCCAGAGCCCCGGCGCCACGCCCACCATCCAGGGCCCCGGGCCACACCTGGAGGCCCTGTACGCCCAGGTCAACAAGCCCCGGAACGGGCGCCCCGCCAGCCAGACCAGGTGCGTGCTGGGTACTCACGCTGCTCACACACACACACAACACTGCTCACACACACAGACATTCACATTCACACTAACATGCGCACGCACGTACGCACACACACATATGCAAGCACACTGACACGCACATTCACACTAACATATGCACACACGCATGCACGGACACAAACACACACATATATGCAAGCGCACACACACACATATAAACGCACACTTACACTAACATGCGCACGCACGCTCACAGACACACACACACATAAACATGCATGCATGCGCTCACACACACACAAACGCACGCACACACACACACGCACATAAACGCATACACACACACACACATGCAAACACACTCTTGTTCCTACTCACACCAAACCCACCCATGCCAAAACGCTGTATTACTGTGCTGAGCTTTGCATGTCTCCAGTTGCTTTCCAGTGTAAGCATATGAGCTCATAGGCTTGGGCGTGGTGACCATGTTGTATCCACATAGCACGTAGCATGTAGCACGTAGCACGTAGCATGTAGCACGTAGCATGTAGCACGTAGCACGCTCCAGCAGGGCGAGGGCATATGTGGGGGATATGGGTGCTGCTGTTTTACTGCTGCCCCTGAGGGGTTGCTCCTTGACGCCCCCACATGCAAAACGGGAAGAATGGAAAAACAAACTGTGGTCGGGAGTGGGGGGGGGGGGGGGGCCGGACCAACGCTCTGCGTGTGCCAATTTAATATCAGGTAGGCTTTTTTTTTATTATCCCTTGATCACAGGTAATCCTCTCCCACACTTTATATTTTCACGTGCGCCTGCTTTTGCCTTCGGTCGCCTGTGTTGCCGTACAGCATCTCAGAAACCTCTGCGTCAACAAGAATATTTGATGTGGCAACTGGCGACCGCGCCCGGCTTTAGTTTCATTTTACTGTGTTGATAAGTGTTAGACGCGGCCTTTCGCAAGCCTGCCTGATGTTATTACCATGTTGCTGGGTTACTGTCGTTGTTTCTTTTTCACCGCCCCACACTCCAGTGCGTCCGCTCAGGTAAACAATTTGGTGCGAGTGAGAAAAGAAACAGAAAAAGTGTCGGCGGGAAATGCATGTTAATAAGCCGCACATGCATATTAACCTTTAATAGGTCTTCATTGTGCAGCACACATTTTGCGGGCCTTTTTGACACAATGGCTTGCTTTCATAAGAAGGACCTCGGTGCATTCCACGAACACATTATGGCGTTCGTGCTCTAGCCCAGTTCCCCTGGCTGGGGAGTTGGGGTGGTGTCCTGGGGGACTATAGAGGGGGCTATAGAGTTCCAATGCAGGTCGTATTTGACACCGACAAGCCACTGACAATTGGCCCTCAGGTCTCTCAGTCTCCCGGTGTGTTATAAATAGGTCAGGTGATGCCCAACACCGTGCCTCCCCCCCTCCCCCGTGATTGACATCTGCCACTTGAAGGGCTGGTGACCTTTCAGATTCAAGGGGCCAAGACTCTTTGGTGTGGTGAGAGAGGGGGGGGAGAGAGAGAGAGAGAGAATGAAAGAGTGAAACAGTTGTGCAACCATGGATGCTTGCACGCTTGTGTTTGTGCTTAAAAAGAAAAGCACGCACACCCACACACACTTGAGAGGTTCTTGGCAGGAATGTCAGGATCTTCATCCCCCTCACTGACAGCCCCTGTAAATATGACAAGGTTATCTGGCCCTGCTTGCAATGGGCTGCTAAATCCGCTTGCCAATGCTTCCGGGCCTCGGGAAAGGCCAGCGATCTGTACGACTGTGAAGGTTACCTCCTGCAGATAGGGAGCCACATGGTTCCTCAGGATAGGTTTGTTGTCTCAGAGAGCCTACCCAAACTGTCCCACCTCAGAAGTTGAAGTAGCAGATTAGCCTGGCATTTGATGGGGAGGTGGGGGGAATGAGGAGTGGGGGAGGGGTGGATGGGGAGGGGGGGTTGCAACAGCAAAACTAAAACACTTGTTTTTAAGGCTGTCAATGTGTCTGTCTTGTAGAAAGCATAAAAACTGTTCAGTGATACAGTAGATGTGCAATTGATTCACAATAGCAATATCAACATTATCACAAGACCCTCAAAGGAATACATCCAGTATATGTCTTGTATTTCATTGGTCAATTGAGCTTCAACAAGAGAATGAAGGGGTTGATGCTTAGCTCCAAGCATAAGGGACATTATTAAAGCAAATGCTTTTTTTAATGTGTTTTTTATTTATTATTATTCAAATGTATTTTCTGAAATGTCTTTACTTTGCAGCCAATCATATTGGATCCTTTAAATTATACTTTCTTTTCAAATATACCCTATCATATAGCACTACAGTACTTCATCGTCCAAACTGGCATAATGTCTTTTTTGACGGGGGTATGAATTTATTATGCATTTCATTAGGTCATCTCAGAAATTCATCAGGCTCGCTCTTGACTCATATCTCATCGTTCCTGCTTTCCTGTTTTGGAGGTTCTAAGCGTCACCTTCACGGGGATTTTTCAACATAAAACGCTTAAATCTGCATCTAAATTGGAAATATGAGCTTATATTCACTCGGGGGTTTTGAGCCTGAGGTATTGATAACCGGCGCCCGGTGATATTTGCTGCGGCTGCCATTAGCTGTTGCGAGCGCCACGTGTTCAGCACTGCAGTTTTCACCATCTACGATTTGAGTAAAGGAGCTTGAAACACATTCAGATTCAAGACGCTGTCATTTTCCTGTCATAAACAAACAGTCATTTGCATTTCCAAATTGAACTTAATGGATCTTTCATAGGCAAATACACAGAGCCGACGACACAGAATTTCAAATCGTTTTCAACTTTTACGCCGATAAGTGGATGAAATTAGATATAGAACTTGTGTATTACGTTTGCAGAGCTTTAATCTGCCCTCCACTGCTCGCCCTCGGTGCTTTAGATAACATTAACTTCCTGTTTTTAAGGTCATGAAACAGGAAATAGGTGAACTTGTTCTGCGGGTGGCTGCTTCGTTTTAGCTGTCAGTCAGTATGCAGTATGAAAGAGAAGACTGAGTAGCATTTAACCCTGACCTGGATACGGTTACAGTCTCCTCAACTGGCCTACTCACTACCTGTATACTAAAGACTTAGTTCAAATAGACAATTGGGGCATTATGTCTTTGAGTGAGAAAAGTAGGGTGGGCAGAAGCTAAACATTAAGACTTGATAAGCCAGACATAGTCATTGAAGTCCCGTATTAGCATGTTGCCTGAGGCATATGGCATTTTGGCCAGCATCATAACTTGCTATTTTAGCTGTTTAGGCTAGGTTTGCTAGCTGTTTAGGCTTAGATGGCTAGCTGTTTGTGGTGAGATTGCTAGCTGTTTGGGGTACGGTGGCTAGCTGTTTGGGGTACGGTGGCTACCTGTTTGGGATGCGGTGGCTACCTGTTTGGGGTACGGTAGCTACCTGTTTGGGGTAAGATTGCTAAATGTTTGGGGTAAGATGGCTAGCCATTTCACTGAGAACCGACTTCCTCCAACAGGAGTAATTTGCATTGGTCACATTAGCGCAGTGGTGTATGGCTGTGAACGCGCCCATTTGTCCAGAAACCACAAGAAGATGAATGTGTGTAGCCTACCTACCCTAATACATCCACTGATGTCGCTGTAGTAGATCAACTTGGCCCGGTTTATAGACCGCGGTGCGGTAAATACCAGGCCAGCAGCAGCCAACAATGTTAGCGTTAGCACTCTGCTACCATAGATGCAGCACCTGACATGCATTTGTACCAAAGTGTCAACGAAAACATTGCTCGGGTTACTGGTCGGCCCGCGCATCACAAGTAGGTGGAGTAAAGAACGGGAAACACTCACTGATTCCAAATGCATACGTGACTGATAAACATAGGCTGCCTACAGGACAATAGAGCAGGGTAAGTAAACTGCCAATATATATTACTTTAAGCTATTAATTGTAACTCCATCCATGTAGCTTTCATTATTTAATGTTTTAGCCCATTGCTAGCAACAATAAAGTATCATGCAAATTGTCTGTGTTTACAAAAGCTGCTGTTAATACACTACCGCATGTGTATTTACGTAACCCAGTCATAATCATAATCAATTAATGTTTAATTAATGTTCAATTAATGTTTAACTAACGTTCAATTAATCGTGATTTTGATTTCAGGTCAAATCGTCCAGCCCTACTACTGTATAATACGTCTTAAATACTCTACCTAAGATAATGCATTGCATGAGATCAGAAACAAACCAGAAATATCTGACAGAGTTTAGGACAATGTCCTTCATGTGCTATCTAACATCTACAATTGCATGGCAATCAATATCTGTTTTTGATGTAATCACTTGAGCAGAGGTCAGCGTACATTAAAATTATATTTTTCTTCTTTCTTTTGTGCTCCCTAAGGCAATTGTGCATTTTGAGAGTTCACAGTGCGTCTCTGAATGATGTCATTAGTGCAGAGGGTTCCTTTTAGAGCCAATCAACTAATTAGTGACACTTAGGGGCCCCATGGTTGATGTGGGTGTGCACTCTAATTTATATTTGGATTGGGTCCACATTCATGCAATTTATACTTATGATATATCTTTGCAATTTGGTCTCTTTGTACTGTATGCTGCATGAATGTTTATACACATGCATTCATTTTATGCTACAATAAATGCCGGTTATATGCTTTGCATTCAACCATGGCTCACTGAAGCCTTCAAAACTGTATAATCTTGTTTATTCAATGCAGTTCACGAGATGAGTCTGCAGCTGGATAAATAGCCTCTCTCTCTAATAGACTTTTGGTAATGGAGCCCTAATGGGAAGGTCAGGGAGACTGTAATGCTGAATGAGCCAGGCCTGAGCTTGTAAACCCTGGGAGATATGAGGCCTCACGGTCTCTATGGGCGTCCAGAACTTGCACCCGTTCTGCTATATCAAGTTTTACTGGCGCACAGAACAACAAGAGCTCATTTGACCATTTATTGCCATCCTCCACGTTATAGACGCTGGCAAGGTTATTGATGCTTTGACAACGCTGTCAGACTCAGTAAAAATGAAGTGCACCAATATAAATGAAGGTTTTATTTTTGTTCAGTTTTGTTAGGACCTTTTATATAAAGCAACAGTTAATATAATGTTTCGCCCTAAAAGTGAGAACCTGATGCGGCAAAATGGGTGAACCAGCTTTCTCTTTGTTTTGTTTCTTGTTAATGGAAAGACCTTGCAAAAATGAATGACTTCATTTTTAGACAGGCGCGCTTACACGTCAACCACCTCAGTGTGCTGCTGGCTTGTGTTTTTTCTTCTTTTTTTCTTCCGTTGGAAGCCAGGTTTCAGAGCGACAACGTGACAGGTGCCATGCTCCGTGGGATTTGTGGGAAGCGAGCGTGAAACAAAGTATCTCCTTTGAAACCAACATTTGATTGACTGCTGTGGCTCCCATTACACCACTGAATCTCTAAAGCACGAGAGAGAGAAAGTCAGTGAGAGAGAGAGGGGGAGAGAGAGAGAGAGAGAGAGGGAGAGGTGGGGAAGTGGGGAGGAAAAAAAAAAAGCCGATATGAAGTTCACAGAGCTCAGTGGAGCAAAGCTCTTGAAGTTCTTTGCAACCCAGCAGCTCCAGCGAGACTGGCAGGTGAGCAGGGATTCAGTGAGTCAGGCGTCACGTGGAGATGGAGGGATGGAAAGGAGGGGGGGTAAGAAGTCAGTGATCCTCACCTAAAGAAATGGTGCGATTCCCCCCACCCCCACACACCCACCCTGCCCACTCTCTCTCTACACTAAGACCCAGTCAGAACCTGCGCTTTGCATGGTCCACAAATTGGATTATGAAGAGGCTAATGCATTCCCCGCGGCTGATAAAAGGTCAGGCTTTTCATCTTGGAGAAAGTTTGTGTGGATTTATTTTTATTTTATTTTTTTCTGTCTCCCTACCAATATTTTTTCTGAGGCTGCAAATCATGACTTTTGAGGCATGAAACGCTAATCCGCGGTGAGAAACGTGCTCTGGCACGTGCAATATGGAGTCTTTTACAGCCATTCGGCCAGTTAAAGTGTTGCATCTTGAAGTGGGCTAAGACTGTAGTATCCAAATCTCCCCCCTCCCCCCCTCCCCAAACGTCACCAATACTTCTGTCATCCTTACTCGTATTGATGGCGCTCTTGCTCCAGTCAATATCGTCTCATTGCCACCGTCAAGACTTAGCCACTCTCTGCTAACCTCTCCAATGTCACCTGAAATGAAACCGCTCTTAATGGAACAAAGTTAGCTAGGAGTGGAACTAATTATGGCGAGGTAGAGCTCAGCTGCATTGCCTGTCTGTGTGATGCCGGCAATCGATTCAGTATCGTTATCGCAATATCACATTGAGCAGTATTGTATCAAAAATGTTGCAGGAAGTGAAATATTACATTTATTTTGTGGAGAGATGCGTCCGTTGGCTGTTTGGCTTAGTTGTGTTTGATTTAAACAGAAAAGTAAGATGTGTGGATGAGGAAGCTAATAACATAATAGAGATCCAAGAGGAAACATTAGTGGCCAGATAGAATGATTCCTCTGTAGCTTGGAATTGCTGTTGTTGTACGAGTCCAAAATGACTGAAATGTCTTGAAATGTTATACATATTTTTTGATGCATTTTCCCATAACCTCTGCTTTTACTTATTTTAAAAATATCTAAATGAATATCGCTATTGCTTCATGATCAATATCACATTAGATTAATATCGTGTACCCCTAATGCAGTTTCTTGTCAACATGCTGAGCCTGAGCATGTGGTATTGCACTAGAGGGATTATTAAGGAACTATGGCTTTTCAAATATGTATGGACTCAAATGTTCAGCTTCACTCAGACACTAAGCCATTAAGCCAATCCATATTCATTGGTTTTATTGTATGCTTGTGGTATATTTGGTTGCTAATTAGTGCAACAGTCAACGAGTCGCTGTGACGTTTATAGTCTCGGCTTTTCATTTTGAAGCAATCAAAGTGCGATTAACATCCTGTTGTGACTGCAACATCTGTATCTTTGATTAAATCCTGGCTCTTAATAATTCAGTGGTAAACAAATGAATCTTTTAGGATCATTGCATGTGCACAACCAAGCCTTTAATAAGAGCCCGTAAGTCTTTATTATCTTTTCTTAGGGATCCTTAGGGAGCACAGCTGATATATCTACCTTCGAGGAACACTTTCCTTTAATGAGGCACATACATTATATAGTGGTAACATGTTTACATCTTATCACATAACCCAGCACACACAATCTGTGTCATTCCTCCCCGACTTCTCGATAGTTGCCAAGCTAAATAATATGTAATGCGGGGCTTTTATTTCTAATTGTTTTCTTTCCGGAGTACCTGCGGAATGTTTTCGCCAAGACCTTTGTTTATGTTTGACATCTGGCAGCTGTTTTATTTGCCGTTCGTCCAATGTGTGGCCGTGTGCTGTGTGGAGGCATTATTGTCACCAAAGGTCTGGAGTACTGCCCTGACCTTTACTATCAGAATAAAAGGGATGGCAGGTTTGCTCCCGATGGGCTGTTACGCAAGTGTCAAACAAGGTGAATCCTCAACTCGGGCATTCAGGACATCCACAGACCGCGTTAGTACGCTGTAGGGAATGTTTTACTCCTCTTCATACAGTGGCTGAAAAGTATTGCATGAAAAACTCTCTACCCAGTACATGGATAGAGAGAATAAAGTCAGGGGTGCGAACACAAACGTAAACACAAATGCATTTGGTTCTTTCCTCCCTGCCTGCGCTGTACTGTGACGATAATGCCGGAGGCCTAATGCACCGAATGCACATTTCACTTTCCACATTGCTTTTACACAAGATAGCAACCTGTACCTGAAAGCAAGGGAATTATCTTCCTGGTCTGTTTATGTTGTTTTGTTTTTTTTCCCCGGGCTTTGCAGAAGTGATGAACGTGGAAGGCAATTTATCCTCCGTTTGTGCCATTAGGTTAATTTAAGAGCGCACACGGCCTGAAAGCAGAGCGGGCATGCGAGTGAGAGACGGACATGCCTTTCCTTCAGCCCTGCTTCAAGTGAATCGACCTGATTAAGGCTGGCACACATGGTATAGTGCATGTTTTATCAATGTCCCTCAAACGAGAAGCCCCGGAGTCACCCACAAGAGACCTAATGAATTTTCAGTAGAAGATGAAAGTAAGAAGAGAGCAGTGGTGGGGAACGTTTGAATATGGCAGAGAGCTGCAATATGAGGACTTGGTTCGTGTCCCAATCAGGAATATGGTGATTTGTTTTAGAAATAGATCCAGTGAGAGCAATCTCTTGAAAACCTGCACTATAAATAAATATAGAACTGTGTTCATTCATTCTGCTGGGGAAAACAACCATGTCCTATTTCTCTTTGTAGACTATGAGTTCAGTGTGTAAAACCTTCACTTGTTATCGCATGATGGATAAACCAATTTCGGAACCTAATCACAGGTCTCCTCTGCTGCTAATGTAGTGTCACCACCATCTTTGCCATTACGCTGGCTTGTAAATGGATCATGTGATGGATGTTTATAAAATATGAGTGACAAGGACAGTGGGCTGCAGTTTCAACCTGAATTTACCTGAATTAATAAAGTCTTATCTTATCGTGGCTATTATGTAAAAGCAAATATTCTTATAAGCCCATCACCTCTACTGCTCTCTTTTTCTATCTCTTAATGTATCACAGTTGCACACTATAAACGTGTACACTCTCTCACACCCACACACACATGTGCACACACACACACATGCCCCCTAGAGCATAATGCTTGATGTTAACTGGTGTGTTTTTGCTTCTATTTGCTGATGCTTGCCCACCAGTGAATTGGCGCCAGGCAAGCCATTATTTACTGGGAGCTGAATGGCTGGGTTTGCCCTATCTCCCTCTAGCTCGATATACGCTACATCGTCCACAACATAGTAATGTAGTAGGGGGGTGATCAGAAAATATGACAATATCGCATCAGACAAGCAGTAGAAAACGAGAACAGAACAGACAAGTAGAAGACAAACTATTCACAGAACTAAACCGGCAATGTCAGGAAAACAAGGCAGAATGCTATTCATGGTTAGCCCTGCTGAGATAGCACACAACTCTATATGTTGCAACAAAGAATAAACCTTAACCACATTTGCTGTGTCCCGAACACTATTTTGTCTATGGCAATTGAGGATACACATGTTTTGAAAAGTTATTTTATTCCAATAAAAATCCAGCCTCTGTTTTTTTAGAAGGGTCCTAATAAAACTGTAATTTGCCACATCTGAAGCAGATTTCATGCACACTCTACAGAAAGGCAGTCGGTTGTCACTATTTTAAGCGCAAGATCCATACTCTTTTGTTAAATGCAGCTCTTGTCAATCTGAACCCCGTGCCTCGAACGAGTGCCCAGCGGCAAATCGGATCTCTGCGAGAGCCTTTGTAATTACGGGGAGCTGAATGGGTGAATACATCCCCCAATCCACAGGACTAGCTTGCAATGCATTTCATCTGTTTTAAGCCCTGCTTCAATATTCAGGATAATGTCACGACTCACAACTAACATCACAAAAGGATTGAAATGTGTGTGTGCGCGCGTGCGTGCGTGTGTGTATCTGTGCGCATGAGGGATGTCTTCGAAAAAGACGAGCCTGTAATCCGAGGACCACGAGTTTGAACCGGTTGCCCTCAGGCCAGACACTGTGCCCCCCCCCCCCTTTCCTGCTGTGTAATGGTAGAATGTTTCTTTTCATGACCTAAACGTGTTCTAATTATAAATGGATTCATGAACTCACTATATATCCCCATGTCCCTGTGTTTTTGCCTAGTTGCTTGCATGTATCTCTCTGTGTCGGGCCAGCGCAATGACCCGTGGCCATATATACCGGCACCGAGTACGTGGAACTCATTTCCTGTCCATTACTCCCTCAGCCATCTTCCCAGACAGGTCGAATTAAATTACAGTGGAATATCCCCAAAGCTTAGCCTTGGGCTCCTTCGGAGAGAGGCCTCCATCCACGCAGCTGCGATCTTTCCCGTGGGGAGTTAGGCCCAGGGATAGGCTCCCTCCAGAGGAAGGGAAGTGCACTGCGGGGGGGGGGGGGGCACCTGTACAAGGCCTGTCAGGGTTCACCACATAAAGAAATGCTGAGGGGGGCCAGCAGACTATTGCAATGCCGTTGACGTGCCTGTAAAAATGCTGTTAGCACTTCACGACAGAGTAATTGCCGCCCCATTGCCTCATTGGCCCCATGATATAATATGAGTCATTCTACCGATCCAAAGGTCTAGTCTTTTCATCAGAAAGCCTCTTCTATGGAATTAGTATCTGCTAATGCATTCACCAATGTGTTCAACAGTGCTTTATGTGTTGGAAGGGAATGGTAACGAGCTAATAAGTATTAATGTACTTTTTTTTTTTTACTCTAGTCTGTCTTAATGAATTAATTCACTAATGTACTGAGATCACATAGCGGTAATATCTTCATTGGCACTTCCTTAATATGTTGATTACCCTCTTGAGTTTGACGTTCTGCACGTATCTGGTCGGTGTGTACGCACATACGCTCTCCGTGTTTATAACTTTATGCTGAGTCACCTGTGCCATAGTGATCGCTAGCTTTAGCTGGCTAAATGTACCCGTTTTGTTGTGCCTGCTTAAAGTCCATATTTATAGGCAAGTCTTGCCACTCGTAGCCATCTTTGAAATGCCCCGGGCAGTTATTTAGGAAGACCGTATCTAGGCAGGTGGTTTAAGTCAATGCAGCCACACGATTGGTTAATGCTTGGCAGCTATAAAGCAGACAATTGGCTCTCAATTGGTGTTATTACTTGGATACGTTTCTCCAACTGCCATATTTGCCGCTTCAGAATTATCCCATAGAGCTTCATTCAAAATTACTGTATACAAGTGGCATGTCTCCTCTATATAGTGTCTCTGACGTGCTCCCGTTCTGTCATGTAACAGTCTGCCTCATACAGGAAGTACAATAGCCGTGATCGGTCCCCCAAAGCTTCTGTCTTCTGTGCCGTGTAAAGACTGACGCGGTTTACTCGGCCGTCATTAGAGGCTCGGCGCTAGGTCAAACTGCTTCGGACGTGGATAATGTTCGTGTTTTAGTGGCAGCCGGGGGTCGGTGTCAATTAAAATGCACATTGCTTTTTACGACGTTATGTAGGAAGTTGTGGTTTCTCTCTTGCGTAGCGGCAGTGAGGTAAGGGCGGGTGATAAAGTATGTGTTCACAGCCGATTATGGCTTACGGGCGGAGGCTGTATTTGAAGGCGATGCCCACGTCGGCCAAATTAATATTGCATCTCGATAGGCTGTGAGTTGTTTGTGCAAGCCACATTTAATAGGGTGCTTAGAGGGCTGTTGTACACAGACTGACAGCACAGCGATTATGAAGATTATGACGACGATTTTGGCAGCAGGACAGGGCTAGGGAGTTGAGCTGCTAAGGCACAGTAGTGTACGCCACAGAAAATACACTTTAAACACACAGACACACACACACACACACACATACTCGGCTTAGGACAGGGCAATGGCTTCCCAACAGACAGTAATATGAGAATATCCTAATTAAGTTACGTCCTGTATGTTGAGTAATCAAAGGCAGTGTGTTAACACTGCAAACTCTTTGTTTCCATGCGTAGCTTGAGTCATAGCTGCGGCTAGGTGGCTAACCTGTCAAAGCACAATATAAACTGCCGGGGAGAGGCAGAGAGGGGTAGAGAGAGAGAGGGGTGGAGAGAGGGGGGTGGGGAGAGAGACAGGGGGAGGGAGAGAGAGGGAGAGAGACAGGAGAGAGGGGGGGAGAGAGAGAGAGAGCTTGGCATTGTTCCCCCGACCCACGATAAAGCCTCTGTGTCCGTCACTGACGCAGACATTAGCGATGTTGTCATCGGCCTCTGTGACCTGAGCGCGCTGTAATGTCTCCCATTAGCTTCTTGTCTTCAGTTTGTCAATGGTCATATAGTGTGTCTTCTGTGTGTGTGTGTGAGTGTGTGCGTCTCTCTCACTTTGTCTCGCTTCCTTCTGCGTCCCTCGCCCTTCCACTTGCCCCCATTTACCCAAGCCCCCCCCCCTCCCCCCTCCCCACTCCACCCGCTCCAGCGAAGCAACAGCAGGCGTCCTCCCTATCTGTGCACACGTTCCCCCCCCCCCCCCCCGACTGGCGTACCCATAATGAGCATTTGATTCATCAGAACACAAAGAGACAGAATGAGAGGGAGAGAGAGAGAGAGAGAGAGGTGGTGGGGTGGATCCAGAGAATATGAGAGACATGGAGGAGTGCCCCATTGAATGGCCCTGGATTGTAAAGCCAGCATCCTGGCCAGTTCCCTCTCCGCGTGTATTTCTCCTAATAGCCTCTCAGCTATTTCTGGGCTCCTTTCTATTTTTCCTTCTTCTTCTTCTTCTTCTTTTTTAAATGCGAGCAGGGAGGGAGATCGGTGGGCCGAGGGGATAGGGGGAAGGTGGGTGGGGGAGGGGGGGGCTGTTATTTGGCGGTGAATAAGCACTTGAGTTCACGGCGGGGGATGTAGCGGCAAGGCAGAGCTCAGCCCGTTGTCGATGGAAACGATGGAGTGGAGAGAGTGAAAGAGTGAAAAAACCTCCCCGCACACACACACACACACACACACACACACCACCTACTACAGTATCCGCCACGTGCACGCACGCACGCACGCTCCCTCCACTACCAATTTGATCCCCCCCCCACTCCGCTTCCAAACGCAGAACCTCCAAAAGCTGATTAGTCAAACTTGTGATTTCCAATTTCAAACCCAGGACACAAATCCCACACTTAATATTCATGCAAGAAGCGGTCGGGTCGGGTCCTCGCTGATCTCTCTGCCACAGGACTATTTCTCTTTTCTTTTTTTCTTTTTCAGGGAGGGGGGGTTGTCTTTAATCAGCTTAGTTTAGGAGTGAAAGCAGACTACCGAGAGAGAGAGAGAGAGAGAGAGAGAGAGAGAGAGAGAGAGAGAGAGAGAGAGAGTGTAGTGTTTACGTTAGTGCGGCCTCTGCTGATGGTGAGTTTGCCTCCTGTGTTGATTCGCATACGTGGAAACAGACACAATAACAGCAGCAATATTTGTTGTTGTCCTGTACCTTCTATTTCTTACCTGCTGTGTTTGTATTATTAAGTGTGTGTCAGCGTGTGGTTTTGTGACGGGGACGCTGCAGAAGGGGGACTGTACAATGCACGTTAGGGCTTAGCGGCTGAACCAAAGACATTCGGGGACAGGATGGTCTAGCGGTCTGGGTGTTTGGCTCCCAACCTGAAGGTTGTGGGTTCGAACCCTGGTGTTGACTTACCTGTAAGCATCCTTGAGCAAGATGCCTAACCCCCAATTGCTCCCGGTGGTTGGTCGCACCTTGCATGGCGGCAATCACCATTGGTGTTTGAATGTGTGTGTGAATGGGTGAATGTGAGGCAAAATACTGTAAAGCGCTTTGGATAAAAGCGCTATATAAAAGCAATCCATTTACGTTCTAAATGGGAAGATGATGCATTTCAATTGAGCAAGAATGTAACTCTTCTGGTGTTTTGCTGTGGAGGCTGACGTATACGCCCAGACAGCTAAATATACCCATTAGCTCCCCCAGAGAGAAATAATGGGCAATATTATGGTGAAAGCCATGGACCTCCCCATTGACTTGCATGGACCAGTAGGTCGTACTGGTCTGCATACGGGGTGAAAAGTCTTCATTCCAGAAATCGACGTGCCGTCCGTTGGAACCTCTCTGTGTAAATCTCTCTGGCTGGACGGTATGTGACAGGTGTCACCTGCATGGTCGTTAGCATGGTTAGCATGGTTAGCATGGCGCTTCGCGCCGCTAGTCAATCCCCCTCAACCTCGCAGTGCACCCCGAGTGACGGAGCAGAGAGACACCTTTTAGTCAAGCAAACGGGAAGAGAGTGAGAACGCTGCAGTATTTGGGACGGGCAGAGGAGAGGTGGGAGATATTGACAGAAACAACTTGGAAAAAAAAGAACGTAGGTCATTTGCTGGCTAAGCCGAACGTTTTTATTTTCGCCGAGATTTGTCGGGAACAGCTGACAGCATATCTGCACACGCACGCACGTGCGCGCGCACACACACACACACACGTACATGCGTGACAATCTATTACTACTGCTGGTTTGTTTAAACTAGTTATCTAGCCTGTCAGATCTGCGCAGTGCTAAGCTCCTGATGCTGCTCGTCAATGCTTACAGCCGTCCCCACTGCCCCTTAACACACACACACACACACACACACACACACACACACACACACACACAATCAAATACTAATCTTTCCTTTACGTTGTTTAAGATGTCTTCGCTGGAAGATGATATGTGAGATAGACTGTGACCCAAAGGACATTTGTGTGGTTAAGAGCTCTCCCCCAGACACCGTGAGCATAGATAGATGGAGAGTGATTGCCCCTCTGCATCTCCCCACTGTGGCTCTCCCATCAGTCATCTCGCCGGTGCTCAGGGTTCCCCGGTTCCCCATAGCGGGCTTCATAACTCGAGCCCTCCCCTCTCTTCATAGACCCCCAACCCCGCCCGCACCTCCTCCATTGATCCATCTTTGAAACAACCGGAGATGTGAGAAGTAACATTGCGAGCTAAGTTTCAGAGTATTTGAAGGTACGTCCGCTGAACTGTGTAGCAGGCGGACATATTGAGGAAAGGAGTGTTGGGGGGGGGGGGCGTTAAGGGGTTCCACCGGGGCCATAATTCACCGGGGCCGGCTCTGCGAGGCTTCCACGGCGTTATTAGCAACATAAACTACAGCTGTCACTGTGTCATTACAGTGTACGTTCACACAAGGCGGTTGCTATTTCATTTTTATTTTTTCATTTGGCGGTTTGGAAAGAAGCCACCTTTGGGCTCACTGATAACGATTAGTGTTTTTGTGTCGTGGCGGTGCAATTGTTGCCTCAGGTGGAGGTGATAAAGGGTGATTCTTAATATTTCTATATTTGTGTGAGAATTTTATGTTTCTCATACGTGGATGTTAATTATGCGGTAGGTGCCCATTATTCTGAATTAATAGTTATAGCTTATAGCCTAGCATCATTTAATTAGCAACTTTTCAAATAAGTATCGTGCTACATGCTATATCTATTTGTGTATTCCACACAGCCAGCCATAACAAATAAGCTTATAAGGTTAATGAATTTTGCGTTTAATGAAGCGTGACAAGGCTTCAGATTGAGACTGCTGTTTGTTTTTAATATGTTTATGTTGTTACTGTCATTACTTCTGTAATCTTTTGCTTTTTTATGTTATTTTTTTTAGCTCTCCTAACATCCATGTCCTAACTGCTGAGAAGGTCTAACTAATTATGCGTAGCATATTTACATACAGAACATACTGTACTTACATACTGTATGCATGCATACTGTACTTTTGTGCATACAGTGCACACAATTTATTATGATCTGAAAATAACCCCACTCTCATACCGCACTGTAAATCATATCACATGATGTTCACCCCTTCCCTCCCTGGTTGTGAAGTCTCACATGGCTGGATGACTGCTTGGGTGAGGTCAAGGCTTGGAAGACAAATAGACTCTTAGTCATTGTGTTTATACCTTGGGAGGAGGCTGATATATATCTGGCTCCCACTCGTATGTTAAGCGTACCGGTCAAACATCTCATTCAGGAATTCAGGAGGAACCAGGCTGAAGGAGCCATTAGAGGTGGGAATCACCAGAGCCCCCACGATACAATATTATGATACTTAAGCCACTATACGATATTTTAAAATAATGCGATATTCTGCATATTTTGCAATTTATTACGTTTTCCAACTTCAAATTATGTCCCCAAAGGAAATTTGTCAACATGGGTTTGTTCATCTCACATAAATTGTATTGCAGCAAAATGTGATTGTCAAGCCGACTAACTGACATGAACATGTCATAAATATTAGTTACATTCTCATGTGCAATATATATGATGAAATTAAAATAAATAATAATAATAAATTGCGATACTTGGCGTCCATGTATCGATACAGTATCGCCATGGGAAATATTGCGATACTATGCGGTATCGATTTATTTTCCCCCGCCCCTAGGAGCCATGCGTGCTAAGCTGATGTCACGACACACAGAGCCCAGAGATGACATGGTGCTGCTGTCATATTCTAGTTTAGTGCGTGTGCTAATTAGAAATGGCCAGTGCTGTTGCCTGTGTACGCCAGAAACGACGCACGTCTTTTATTAAAATAATGAACTCCAGTGGCGCTTTGAAAGCAGCGATAAACAAACCGTTCAACAACATAAAATAGTCACGCTTTTATTTTATCCAATTAAGATAAAAGGGTCCAAATTATTTAGTCAAGTAAATACAATCTATGCAGATAGGGTAGAGCATTGTGCCATCGCACTGAGCAACTCTGATTCACGGGGAGAGATTAATTGGGTTTTATATCCAAGGTCTGTTTCACCTTGCTCTGAAAACCTACAGACATTGTTGTCTGTCTTTTCATCAGGATCTTTTGTTAGAAACCAAAATCAAATTGATTAGAATTTTCAAATAGCAGCTAATGGTACCCTTCTTTGAGGCCATGTACAAAATTCTGAATTCTGAATTTTAACTTGCTTCACGACAACATCCGATATGATACATTTACATTTGTTAAATGGACACATCCATTTAACAAATGTAAATGTATCATATCGGATCAATAAAAACTGAATGTAAGCTTTGTGCTGTAAATTGATCCCTGTGTCTTATACTGTACGTTCTGTAATGTATACGTATCTTCTTTATTTATTGCATGCAACTTTCCAGAGAGAGTGCATTTTATCTACTGTATGGATCCAGTGTCACACAGCCATAGTGTCATTCTTCATTATGTGTTGCACAGTACAATCTGAGTTATAGTAATTATTTAAATCATGCAGAGATGATTGTATAATTCATGGGGCTTTAAAAATAAGTTATGGCATTTCTGTATACACAAACATTATAGAAGAAATCACTTTTGATTTGCTTCTTGTCAGATAGTGTTTTTACATTCCAAACAACATATTTGTACAGTATAATTATAAACACATGAACACACACTCTATATACACACACATGCACACACAAACATAACATGTCCCCCATCTGGTAAAATATCAATCTAATTTGGTCCCACACTAAGTGACTCCCTCCATACAAGAGAGTTTACTTCACCTAATCTCTAGCTCTCTCTCTCTCTCTCTCTCTCTCTCTCTCTCTCTCTCTCTCTCACTCTCTCTCTTTCAGTTCTTTCAGTTGGTTTCTTTCTTGCTCTCTTTCACAAACGCCTGCACACACACACACAAACGCACACCCACGCACACACACCCACGCGCACACACACACACGCAGATATTGCAGTTAGGCGCCCTGAGGAGTAGCTGTCAATCACCCGTCGTTCTCCCAGATCAATTTGCCAGGCTGCCAAAGCGTTGTGTGGGTGTGCTCCCCGGTGTCAAGAGCCCTCATTATGGGCCAAAGGCTAAACCAAGGATGTGAAGGAGCCTTCCCCTTCATTATATCCAGTCCCCGGTGACCCTCGACCTTCCCTCTCACCTCTCCGGCCTTCCCCTTGAATACCTGGCTGCAGCAGCACTTTAACCAGCCGTACAGCCCCGTCCCCCCCGCTGCTGCCACACAGCTCCTTTTCTGTCTCACCCCCCGCCTCCTCCTCACCTCCTCTCCCCCGTCTCACCCCGTACCTCCTCTCCTTCACGCTGTTTTTGTCTTTGCCTCCCTCTCCTGTGTAGACCTTCAAGAGCCCAGTGAAGGGAAAAGGTTCTTAACGGTGGTTGGGGGCATTAGAGTAGTGCTTTCCCACAATGCAGTCTGGGCCCCCCCCCCCCCCCTTCCCCTCCCATCCCTATGCCTCCCATCCCAAAAGCGACACGTCACCGAGAAAAGGGAATTAGCCCGTCATCCCTGTTGCCGGGTGTCGAAACGTCGATATTCTCACTTGCCGAGTTGTAAATCTCGGTGATAGCATATTAGACCCGTCTATGGGGGTAATTAGCTATTGCGTTGGAAGAAAGAGGCAACACAGCATCGCTCCCATTCGCCAGTGTTTACTTACCTGCGATTGGTGGAAGTGCCTGGCGGTGTCCAGGTAGTGCGACAATGTAAAAACGAAATATTTTTTAGCCTCAGTTATTAATTCACAAATCAATTATCCATTGTCAGGGTGTCTGCCTGATGAATCGCTGGCAATTAGCCCGTAGGTGTCCGGCAACCGTCCCTGCGTTATCTGCCCACCTGGCTGCTTGCACACACACAGCCAGCTGATGGGAGCTCAGATGGCTCTCTCACACATTAGCCTAACGCAATTAAGCTAATTATTGATTTTTGTCTCGCCTCCGCGCAATTCACGGCCCAGCTAGCTTCTCTGTAAAACAACAGTGATTGTTAATCTGATGGAAAATCTACAAGGTTTTCTTTTTTTTTCTGTAGTTTTATTTATTTATTCCTTTTCTTTCTTTTTGTTGCAAAGAGCAGTGGCATTTATAGTGAGCAAGGCCGGTGACAGACCTTGGTAGTCTGGCCTTACCAGCACAGTGGTCCCTTATTTTTAATTCCAATTCAACCACAGAGCATCATGAATAACAAATAATATCCGTTTGTCCTTGATTTGGCTGCAGTTTAGGGTTTAAACGCAAATATGAACAAAACATGTTTTTTAGCAGGTTGTTTTTTTGTTTATTTGTATCTGTTATTATCTTGACTAGTGTTTGTGTGTGTATGTGTGTGTGTGTGTGCGCGCGCGTGGACACATGCTGTGGTTGTGGTAATTGATGGCGCTACGTTTTGTCCATGGTATAAAAGAACTCATTCATTTCCAGTAGTTATTGACCAGTAATTAGCTTGACACCCACCTGTTCCATTATGCAAAATACGCTGCGTATTGTAAGTTACTGCCAAGCACTGCTCCCAGGCAAGTGTGCCACTGCTGGCACACACAGTGGCCAAGGGCTCGTGTCGGCCTAGTGTTCCAGTGTCAAGTAGCTTAATTTGCCTTTCCTCACGTCTCCATTCTCCTCAGCACATGTCCATGTCAACCCCCCCCCCTCCTTTCACCCCTTTCCCCCTGCCCCCTCCCACACACACACACACACACACACACACACACACCTCCCCGGGGGATAAGCCCCATTCACTCCCAAGTAAAGCATGGTTCTCTGAGCGCGGCCGGGCAAGAACAAAACAGGAAGTGTGGCAGGAGAGAGTCGAGGAGCAGAGAGCGCTCTTAGTGCGACTTAGGAGGGGTCTTAACCCCCCCCCACCCACCCTGCCAGGTGATGAGAGAGAAGATGAACAGGGAGACAATGGGCCTAGCCTCTCCATATGGCTTCTGTGTGTGTGGCACTTGTGTGCGTGTGTGTGTGTGTGTGTGCATGTGTGTGTGTGTGTGTGTGCGCATGTGTGTGTGTGTGTCTGGCACTTGTGTGTGTGTGGCACTTGTGTGTGTGCGTGTGTTTGCGTGTGTGTGTGCATGTATTTTGGCATACGTGTGTGTGCGCATGTATTTGCATGTGTGTGCATGTGTTTGCATGTGTGTGTGCATGTATTTGCGTGTGTGTGCATGTGTTTTTGCGTGTGTTTGTGTGTGTGTGCATGTATTTGCGTGTGTGAGTGTGAGCGAGTGAGACAGGCCAGAGCGACGGTAAAGCGTGGAGGCTGTCAGAGGGAAGGCTTCCAGGAGCGAGGGGCTGAGGTGGAGGGACAGCTCTTTGTCAGGTGTTTACACAGGCCTGGACAGGGATTAGTGGCCCGCTGACGCTTTCTGTCAGAGCCCCTCTGTGACGGACGCTCCCGCGGGGAGACCAAGGCTCAACCAGAGTGGCCATGACAACAGGACCCCCTCCCTTCCCGTGTTAGGGCCCAGCCCCCTCGGTTTAGGGCCCCACCCATCTGACCTGTGTCTGAGGGCCTCTGGGCCTGACCCCTGACTCACTGATGTGAGTCCACACACACACGCACACTTTTGCACACCCTGACATTCAAATGCCATTCTTACATTATAACAGCCCTGGCTTTTCTCCGACGAGTCCATGATGCTTAATGCCTAATTAGATGGAGCAAGAAAAAATAAGAGAAGGAAAATGGTTTGTACAGCAGGAGGGTTGTGGCTTGCCCTTAAAACACTAAATGACAACCACGCATTACATGTGAAAGATTACACATTTCGCACAAAGTCCCTTGCTGCTGAAAGCCCAGATGTTGATTTTCCAGAGTACTCCACATTCCATCCATTGTACAAAAAAAAAAAAAAAGAATAATTCTTTAAGGAATAAAAGGTAAGAAATAAAGACCCACACGCGCACACACACTCAAGACATGTGTCTGTGTCTGGCAGACTCTTGCTGTCATCCTTTTCGGTGTCTTCTCTGTGAAGACACTCTATTTCGTACAGAGAATACAATTTCACGACAGCTCAAAGTCTACCAGATTGCAGAGCGAAGACGGTCTGTGTTTCGGCAAAGTGCAACAGTCATGGTCAGATGACATCCAATTGCTTTTTTTTTTTTTTTGTGTGTGCGTGTGTGTGCCTTGACACAGAATTTAATTCTATGTTGCTTTATTCCTGTTTGTCCTTCTGCACACGGATGTGTCCACTATCAGATGGTAAAGGTTTTCTACTACTGCTTTTTAAAAATTACATCTCGAATTGCGTTTGTGTGCTAAGTGCACATGAGAGAGTCATAATGTGTACGTGTACGAAGCACTTTGACGTTGAATAATAGTATATGGGAGGCGGAGAGAGAGAGTTGAGGTGATGGAGTAAAAAGACATTTGGCATGGTGAAAGTGAGAAAGTGTAGAGAGGCAGCAGGGAATATTTTTAGTTGTTATTCTGTAGATGTTTGTTCGGGGGGAGGGGGGGTTTGATGGGAGAGAGATGGTGGTAGGGGGGGTTCAGGGTTGTCTGTGTCAGAAGCTTTCATGATGAAATGCCATGCGAGACAGGACATGACACAAATTTGGCTACGGTTTGACAGCCTCTTCACTATTCAGCCTCACATTGTGTGTGTGTGTGTGTGTTTTCTTTTTGGAGAAAAAGCAGGTGCGGTTATACATTATGCCGTGTTTTTCACTGAGGCGTTTGTTCTATAACAGCAAACTTGGCTGTTATCCTGGCGATAAGATCAGGAATGTAACGTCTCTGATCCAGCCTAGATAACATCTCACAACCATTTTCCATCTGTTTTCAAATGTGAAAGAGGTGTCTGAGGAAAGACTGTTAAACATGTTAACGTTGTGCAGCTGTTCTTTCACACTAAGGCTGTTGCTGTTTGTGTGCTCGTGTGTGTGTGTGTGTGTGTTAGGCTTGTAAGAACATATCGTTACAACCAAAACGCGATACTGTATCGATTATCTTAATTAAACACTGTATCGGTTACAAAATAAATACATTTGCTATTTATTTTATTTTTTTGAAGGGACCATGTACAAAATACATTAGAGAAGAGGAACGATGCTTGTTACCAGATTAAAATGTAAGATAATTTCCATCTGCAGTCCCTGAGCAAGATATATCGCATCGCGGCCCCTGTATCGTGATACGTATGGTATCGCCAGATTCTCGCCAACACACAGCCATAGTGTATGCATGCATGCATGTATGTGTGTGTGTTTGTGTGTGTAAGAGTGCACGTACTTTCTCTAGGTCAGTCGGGTTCTTGTGTTTAACGCAGCAGGACAAAAGCCGCCTCTGTTCTCTTAACTCTCGGATGCCACAGACATCCATTGCCCTGCAGGCAGCGTAGTAAAAAGCAGCCTTACATCACCGGAGCGGGCGGCGCCACGCTGCTATCAAGGCTGGCTTTGTGTGTGACGTGCGTGGCACATGGATGTGAGACAGCCCCCCCCCTGGTCCATTTGCCAGGGCTCTGGGATTCTGGAGGCCCCATGTGGCATGGCTGCCCACCGGCCTGTCATCGGCGCACAATGATGATGCGCAACAATGGCCGCCTTGTCCTGCTACCGTGGGAATGAACAGGGAGGCCTTTGTAGCTCACAAACAGGCTTTGGACCAACGTATGGCCTTAAGAGTATACACGTGTCTCTGCATCCAAACAGAGAAGCCACTAATGCGGGCTAAAAAGCACTGCAGAGAAAACTAGCGTATGAAATACTGTATTGTGCCTGTGGAAAAGTTGAAGGACAGGCTTTTTGTTTAGAAGATAAACAGCATGAGGCAATGATCAAGGTTAGAGGATAAACATCTCATAATTAGCCCTGTGTTTATATGCCACTACAAACACTAAAAACACTGATGACACAAAGAATAATCCTAAAAGTAATTTAAACCAAATGCCACGCTAAAATACCACATACTACACCAGGATATATCTACTCTCAGCATAGGTTGTTTTCAAAGGGAATAAAATATGTGTTGTTGCTATTATTATTCTTTTTTTCTTCGTCCTGGTACCTGGTTATTAATGCGCTCCCTGTATATTACGAGTTCTCTGTGTTGTCACTTTCATTACAGAAACTACTAGCCATGTGGAATTTCCCTACTTCATGGGGGAACTAAAGATAATTCTTGCAGCTAGATTGCACTTTTCCAATTGAGGCCCTTTTGGCATTCATTCGCAGGGGGTGGGGGTGGGGGGGGGGGGGGGGGGTGTTGGTTGGTGTGTGGTGGGTGAGTGGGTGATGGGTGGTGGGTGGTGGGTGGCTGGTTGCAGGG
>JAODUK010005709.1:0-10095 GCA_027564635.1 Typhlichthys eigenmanni | reverse complement strand
ACTAGTAGAAAGAAGGGTACGGTGTGGTAGATTCATTTAGAATGATGGAGAGACTAGTAGAAAGAAGGGTACGGTGTAGTAGATTCATTTAGAATGATGGAGAGACTAGTAGAAGGAAGGAAGCACTGTAGCAGTTTTTGGTTACACACACTTGTTTATGAAAGGGGGATAATTTCAATAAAGCCTTTGTGTAAGATCTAAACTGACTTAAACCGTCCCCTTGGTCACTCATAATCATATTTAGGTTTAAATGCTTTGAAATTTAGACACTTGTATTGTTATTTTGCTGTACTGGTGGCTGCAGTTCCTTAAAAAAAGGTAAAATGTCTTAAATACAGATTTACTAATTATATAAGGCCTTTAGAAAGTCTTAAATTCAGATGGTTCGTAAATATTTTGTAGTAATATTCAGCATGCGTGCTTATTCTTGTCTAATGGCGCCTCTTCTAATATTACATGAAATGTCATGAAATTGCAACTGCATAACGTAGGCTTTGTAGGTACTGTGCAGCATTTTCTCAGGCAGTGACATATTTGCCGGAGAACTAGTACGGAAGATTTAATACATTTATCGCCCAAAGGGGCGGTGCTCTTCCCACTTGTTCCACCTGCATTAGCACACCGGTGTTAGCACTGACGGCTAGCGTTGGCACACCGGCGTTAGCGCTGGTGGTTAGCGTTAGTACACCATGAACCATTATTAAATCAAGCGCACCCAGGACCTTGGCTGTATTTGATAACTCTTTAATTTTACCTATTGTGTGAGTATCAAATACCTATGAGTGTACCACGTGTATTAGGGGTGTAACGGTTTGTGTATTCGTATTGAACCGTTCGGTACAGGTGTTGCGGTTCAGTGCATGCATGTTGAACGATATGATGCGAAGTTGAGCATAATGCGGAACCAAAATTCAGACGCGAGAGTTTTACATGGAGCCTTTAAACTGTAGGCCGTAGCTCAAATTAGACCCGCATTTCATCCTTTCAAAACAGCGGTGGGGTGAAAATGTTTATTGTTGGATCAGAAAAGTACGGTGTGTCGGCATTGTTCTACATTAAAGAGCATTGCACAATGCACGCAAAACTAAGTGGAAGAGTTTCTTTTCTCCGCATTTGGACTGCCACGCACGCGAACTGCACACAGATTACCGACCATTGTTTCTGCCAGACAACAAACTTTGCCATTGAATATACACATAGCACACTAAGCTATAAGGTCAAAGAGGCATAGATGTCAATTGCAGTCAAATGTAATTTAATATTTTTTTAATTAATTATTGATATCCACATGCATGAACCACCCAGGTAACACAAAAAATCATCCCTGCTGAAATGAATCCCAGATGAAATGCTATCCATTAGGTCACGTGAAGCAATAAATAGGGCGTACTCTGTCTTGGCAGACTATGTCTGCAAAGACTTGCTGGCATTTTTTGTCATTTTACAAAGAGGGAATGGTATATTTTTCACATTTGGTGTGTATTTCCATGGTCTTAAATGTTGTTGAAAGTGGTCTAAAAAGTCTTAAATTGAACTTATATTCAGAAAAATTGTAATATGTCTGATCATGGTCTTTTAATTTTTTCAAATTTTTAACTGATTTGCTTGAATTCAAGCTCAAACATTTTCGATCAAAATTGGTTGAAATACATTGTCAAGTGTTTGGTAGTCAGGCTGTATAGATACTCGTACAAATATAAACGGTAAGCTACAATATACAGTACACTTCTAGTTTCTGTTATATTGTATAAAATTACATGAGAAATGCAAAGGTTTGAACTCACCAAAAAACAAACGCATTAGTCTGTTACTGAGACACACATTTTATTTATCGTATCTCTACTCTGCCCACTCTGGCTGGCAATACGCTTTATGCTAGTCAAATTTTGTCAATATTTTTCCTGAGAAATTGAATAATATTGAAGAGGACATGGGAGGCTTCTGTTCTTGACACTGAAAAACCTCAAGGGCAAAAATGTGACTTATTATTGCGTAGCGGGGAGGACAAGGTCAGGCCTGTCAGTGGAGCGAAGGAGAACGCATAAACCACTTCTGCTCTTCATCTAGTCCTCGGCAGAGCAAATGAAGCTCCCAACTACTCCACTCCCCTCCCTCACAAACTCCTTTTGTTCAAACCATTTACTCAGTCTGCTAGTTAACTCTCCATCTCGTTTCATACACAATCGGCTCGTCCTCCGCTCATCGATCGTCCCCCCGCTCACCCCATACATACGCCCGCCGCTCTCGCTCGATGGGCTCAGCTCCTGCCATTTCCTTCATCATCCGTGAATTCTGACCTTCTGCAATTGTGGTGTGCAAATGAAATGTTATTTCACTCCCTCCTTTACTTGTGTATTGTCACAGGATGGCCATGTGCTGTCAGGACCGGTGAAGAGCTTTGGCATTGTCCTCTAATGTGCTGTTTGCTTTAGTGTTCTCTGTCAATGTCAAAATGTCTTCATATATATATTCTTTTTATTTATTTATGTGAAATTCACTCAAGTAGCAGCATCTATTAAAAAGAAAATATGAAAAGAATGCTCCCATACACAGGTAAAACAGTCCTTGGTGAGCAAACTGTAAGTACCTTTATTCCTGTTCTGATTTGTGCAGTATGTACCCTAGAAAATAAAAGGGGGTGTAACAGAACTAGGCCCAAACCCATTATAAAAGCAGATGTTTCACTGTTCTACATCAAGTTGCCATCCCACCTAATTTTAACTACCACAAAATGGCCATTGTGCATTCCTGCACGCAGGGCCTTTGCATGCAGTAACCCAGCAAAAAAGAACAATACTAATATTATTATACAGTAGAGTGTATTAATTTAGAACTTAAATGTCAACTATGCTGGTGAATAAAGAGTATCATTCATTGTGCTGTGCTGATTAAAACATCTGATTTGGCATCCAGATTTTTCCATTGTTTTAGTCACTGTTTCATGGTAAAGTCCATTTTCAAGTGTATTACTAATGGTAATATTCTTTCCTTCTGACCTATCTTCCCTGGCCCACAGGGGGATGTGGTTGCATTCACATCTTTAATGGACCTGCGTAGAATACTTTAAAATTGGAAGTCAGCTCAACACCTGTCCATCTCGGTGGTTTGGTGGTGTTTGTCTATTCTCTAAAAGTATTCTCTAAGGGGCTTCGCTGCAATCTTTACCAAAAAAATGCCAACCTTTTATTTCTTACTTGGAAAGCTTAAACATACGTTTTCTTAGCGATCTTTGTTTTTCCACTTTTTGTTTTGGTTATATACTTTCCTTATTGTTCCCCTTGTAATTGGTGTCTTGAACTTGTTTACAGTAGTATTATCCTTTTGTAGATTTATTGTGGTGCTGTATTCTTCGTCTGTAATTGTTAATAGTGTGTGTTGTGTATGCACTATAATGGTTATTTGGGGTTGGTGGGGTGGATAAAGTGTTCACGATTTAAAAAAAATTGGCAAAGAACTAGCAGTAGTCTACTTCCTTGGTGCTGGTTTGTTGTGAGTATACATACATGGATGCACGCACGCGCACACACACAGACTTTTATTTTCTTCTGCTGTAAAGTCTCGGTTATCCTTGGGCTGCTATACAATACTATTTGACTGTGATCTTATTTTAAATGGTGCAGGTGTATGTTTGTGTACCATGCTCCATAATGTTGTTTGTGTCTCCTCAGACAAACCTCCCCATCTTCAAGCTGAAGGAGTCACGTGTGCGAAGGCGATACAGTGACTTTGAGTGGCTCAGAGCAGAGCTGGAGAGGGAGAGCAAGGTTAGACATGGCTGCATGGAAGGGGGGGGGGGGGGTGCGGATGTATGGAAAAATATTGGGGTTTCCAGACTGTTCCCCCTATTCTGTTTTCTCACATATATATTGACATGACATTTTCACCGAAGTAATCCATACATAAATAAAAAAACAAATAACTTCAGAAATTAAGTATTGTGAAATGACAGAAGGAAAAAGTATTGACCACATGAAGAATGGTAGGTGCAAAAAGACATGCGAAGACATCATCTATCAGAAATCAGAAAGCACACGGTTAATTCAGTCCCAAATATAATATATTTAAAAAAGGTGTCAGTACCAAGGTGTCACACAAGGAACATCTCATGCTGGGTAAAAGCAAAGAGCTCTAAAGACCTACGCAACCATTGTTGCAAAACATACTGATGGCCTTCTTACAGAAGGATTTCTAAACTTCTAAATGTTCCAGTGAGCATTGTTGGCAAGGCCACAATCCGGAAGTGGAAAGAACATAATTTCGTCATAAACTGGTCACGACCAGGTTGCTGCTCGCCATATTTCTGACAGAGGAGTGAAAGTGATTATCAGAAGAGTTGTCTAAGCGCCAAGGACAACTTGAGCTTCAGAAATCCCTGAAATTGGCAGGTACAGTTTATTTAAAAGAGAACCACAAGTAATGCCCTCAATCGCCATGGCCTGTATGCACACCATGTTTCTGTTTCTAAAGAAAAAGCATGTTGAAGCTCGTTTTAAGTTTGCTACACAACATTTGGACAGGCCTGTGATATACTGGGAGAATATATTCTGGTCGGATCAGAGCAAAATTGAACTCTATGGATGCCATAATACACACCATGTTTGGAGGACAGATGGCACTGCACACATCACTCCAAAAACACCATACCAACAGTGAAGTTTGGAGTTGGGAACATCATGGTGTGGTGGTGTTTTTCAGCATACGGTATACTGGCAAACTCAATATAATTGAAATAAGACATTCTTGATAAAAATCTGCTGCCATCTACCATGATGATGAAACAAGGGTGGACATTTCATCCAGACAGATCTCACACACAGCTAAGGAAACTTTCAAATCGTTTCAGAGAAAGAAAATAAAGCTGCTAGAATGGCCCAGCCAATCACATGACTTCAATGGAAAGATCTAAAGATCAGAGTTCATAGAAGCCTGCGGAACCTTCAAGATTTTAAGCCTGTTTGTGTGGAAGAATGAGCCAAAGTCACACCTGAGCAATGCATGCGACTAGTTTCTCCATACAGGAATTACCAACAAAGGCTTTTGTACAGAGTATTAAATACATTTCAGTAAGTGTGTTCAATACTTTTTCCCTGTCATTTCACATTATTACACAACTTTATTTCAGAATTTTTTTTTGTTATGTATTATGTATGTAGTACTTGGGTTGAGACCAGCATCTCTCGTGAACATTTCATGTCAATAGCACCTTTTTGGAAATGTTTACTGAGGAAATATGGTGATGGTACTTAACATTTTATTGTTTGATTGACAATACCATATTTCATGATTTCCATCAATACTGTTCTGCCTCAGGTGGTCGTTCCGCCTCTCCCAGGAAAAGCCCTGATCCGTCAACTTCCGTTCCGAGGGGATGACGGGATATTCGACGACTCCTTCATCGAGGACCGGAGACAGAATCTGGAGCAGTTTCTCAACAAGTAAGCCTGTCAACATCTCCCAGCTAGCCACAAGGTTGAACTAAACAAGCCTCTTATCATTGTAGTTGAGCGCAGTGTGTCGCCTCATTCAGGTTCTATATTCACTCATAAGGAAACAATACCATGTGCTGTAGTTAGGCTCAACTTTTTCACTTGTCTTTATATTGTTAACAAACTGAACCCAGAGACGAGGGTAAGTCTTTCTTTTTCTTTTTCTGCTTAATTCTCTTTCATAATTACCTTGTAAAAGACGAGAGCAGGCAAAGGGGACACAAGTGTGCACCCCCACAACATAATTTTTCCCACATTTGTTTTATTGTTGATGTGTAATTTATGATAATTGCGGCTCAAATTACAGCGCATGGTTCCTTGAGGGATGGTGTGTGCACCTCCATCTTATTTTTGATCCAACATGTCCTTGTTTTTCTGCTACGGAACAATAAAAGTTACAGTGGAATTGTAATTATTTGCTTTGATTGCAGACTTGGCCATTATCTTTATTTCATGTGCAAATGCAGGAATGTTACCTGTTAGAATATTAAGCGCACGAGGATAGTCGATGAAAATTAAATCTATAAATAGTCTTTTTTTTTTTTCTTTTCTTTTAAGTAGATGAGAATTTGATAGTAATTAAGAGTTTTTTTTTTTTCTCTTGCTTCCTCTGAGTGAAACACTTCTGTTGATCATATCATTGTTCAGGCTTAATAGCAGCAGTGCTGGCTAGCACTGTTGTTTAATCTGTGATTGAGAGCATTGTGGTAGGCAATCTCTTGGAATGGTAAACATGATTATTACTGCAAAACAAGTGCGCTAGAGGTGGGGGCTGTCAGTTTTCTATTAGGCAAGGCTTCTTTGGGTAAAGAAGTTGAGGATTGCATCTCTGCCCCTACTTTATCACCAACAAATCAGGCTGTAGGCTGCTGCCATTCTGTGTGAAACCACCTGGGCTCGACAAAGGGGAAGCAGCAACAACAGGACACCACCACGCCTTCTACATCATCGGGGTCGACCCACACATGCACTGTAACAACTGCGGCTCAGTCTGCCGTTCACATTTTGGCCGACAGTCCACAGCAGACGCTGTGCTGAAACCTTACTCCCAAGCAATGTAGTTTATGAGACTGCGATGCCAACTATGCTTATCGTACTGAACTCTATTTGTTCAGGTTATGATCATTTTGAGAAGTGAGTTTTGTAAACGGAAATCTTCAGAGCCAAATTACCTTTAAAATGCCCCACTCTGGTGGATGTTTGCCATGTTGGAAACAACCTAGTTTCCATTAAAAGTTCAGCTGCCAATTCGTATTTTTTTTGTGCACTGGCTTCATCATGTAATGTTCCTTGTGCATTATTTGATTTCTAGTTGATGGTTTAAGTGTTTCTTTCATAGGAGGATTTAATCTGATGTAAATACAGTTTGTCAGTGTGCAGTTGGCCTTTTAATAGTGCCTCCCTTCACAGGTCTTCTACTACTCTTCTCTGTTCAGACTGATTTCTTGCCATAATTAAGGCTGGAGACATGTGGACACATGTTTTGAATGGCGTTTATTAATAACGCAATCAAGATCAAAATATGTACATCAGAATTTTAGATTTATCCTTATTCTTTTGGGATCCTTTCTAGGTACTGCATCCTCCTTTTAAAGGCTGTGTAAAGCACATGGAGATTTTACTTGTGAATACGTTATATACAGCATGTTAGAAACCCATTTCTGTAAACATGAGAAATGTTCATGTTTAACTACGTAGTTTTGAATCAATGCAAATCATTTGTCCAGGATTTTTGGGTGGGGCTGAAACGGGGGACTCTACACGTATACAGTACCCCACTTAGCATACCCTTCCCGTCCCATAACACCTTGAGGATATAAAAGCATAGCACATTTGAATCGCAAGCGCAATCGTTTTCCTGCTCCACTGCAAGTTACTAGCCAACTAACTTTACTGCTCCTCAACAGCCTACAAACCAGCATCCAATTAATCCAACTGTTAATGTAGGCACATCCTTTTTCCAAAAGAAAATATAAAACCACATTTCCAAATGAAAATATCCATTCTAACAAATTGTAGGATAGATTAAGGGTGCTTTCCCACCTATGGTTTGTTTGTATTGTTCCGGATCAGGGTCTGAATCGATATAAATTGCTACAAATGTTGGGCAGGTCTCTGGTTAGTTTCGTGTTCACACGGCAAAATTTAAATCGGAACAGAATGTGTAACACTGTCTTGAGCGTCGCGAATGTTTTGACAGTCACAACTTTATTATCAATTATTTTCTGGGTTTCATCATCAGTAATGTAATAGTTGGCTACTATCTACAGATGTCTTGAATATGGAGCATCAACATCTCATTATTGTAGTACTTCTTTGGGTTGTATACCAGATTTGATGTTGAGTATACCAACAAAATATTCAAATCGAACGTGAGTCAAGACTACGTCTGGAAAATCATGTTTTATTACACCTGATTATCACCTGATGATGGTGACTTGATTTATCTGCCTCCTGATGACAAAGTGTGGGGCCTTTAATTCATCCATCCAGCTTCATCCACTTATCCGTAGTCGGGTCGCGGGGGCAGCAGCTCCAGCAGGGGACTTTAAACGTATCTTTACTGAGCCACATTATCCAGCTCTGACTGGGGGATCCCGAGCCATTTACCAGGCCAATGTGGATAATCTCTGCACCTAGTCCTGGGTCTTCTCCAAGGCCTCTTTCCCGCTGGACCTGTCTGGAACACCTCCCTAGGGGGAGGTGCCCAGGGGGCATCCTTACCAGATGCCCGTACCACCTCAACTGGCTCCTTTCGATGCAAAGGAGCAGCAGCAGCTCTACTCCGAGATCCTCACAGATGGCCGAGCTTCTCACCCTATCTCTAAGGGAGACGCCCGACACTCTCCTGAGAAAACCCATTTCGGCCGATCGTATCAGTTATCTCATTCTCTCGGTCATGACCATAGGTGAGAGTAGGAACAAAAATTGCTTTGCCTTCTAGCTCAACTCTCTTTTTGGGGCCTTTTTTAAAATATGGAAAATACATTCACAATTTGCGCAAGTTAGAGGACACTGTATCATACCGTACAGTAGCACTGCATCATCTGACTTCTTTTGAAAAGGAAAGAACCGACTGGTACTGTAAGCTACTTCACAAAACTCTCAAACATGGAGGAATTTTAGACCTGCAGAAGCTGTATCGACATTCGTTCAGAAGGATAGGCGAATGGGTTTTCGTCTTATAAAGTAGGTTTACAAATATTTATTGTACTTTTATGTTTGGGCTGTGGTCTGTGTTTTGAAAAGTGCTGTAGGCTAGAGCTTTAATCAGGCCTGAAAAGTTGAACCCGACATGGACCAAGCCCGAACCGAACCTGCACGTGCATGGCTTTCTGAATCCTAAACGCGATTACAGCCCGATATTGTTTTTACAACTTTCCCAGACAGTGTCCATACTCATCTTTGTGCATTATCAGATCACAGAGAGCTCCAGATAGTGCTGCTGACTCATTTGGTACTAAATTATATTGGCCAGCTTGCTGGAGAGTGATTTAAAGAAAAGTGAAATGTTGTTTTTCGCTGTGATGTTGAGCCAGGATGAAACTACACTAGTTGTCACCAAACACACAATGTACAGAGATGCAGCCTTTATCATATAATGTAGAATAGGTTATTAGGCAAGAATAGGGGTCATTCTAATGTTTCAAATGTTATTTATTAATGAAAACGGCTTGGAACAAATATAAGACATAAACGTTAACAGGCCCGTGTCCATACGTTGCGCATCCCTATGTGTATCAGATGGTGCAGAGATTTAAGGTGTAGTGCGGACTAATTGTTCATGCAGAAAAAGCACAAATTGGTGCTGTAAAGCTTACACACACGGTGGAAAAGTAAACGGTTTATATGAAAACTCAAACAATAACTCGCAACGGGGCAAAGAACAGCAACTCAATATAAGCCCACAGGCTGATTGACACAACACAAAACAGGCGTGAGGACGGGAGGGGAGGCAGCGCGCCGGCTGATCACACCCCCGGACCTGGGTGTGACAGGTGCATAGAAATTCAAGAAATGAAGTGATAGACTCTCAAAATTGACTTGGGGCGAACCCCCAGACCCCTCCCCCAGCTTAATGCTTAGGCCTAGATGACATTAAGTGCCCCTCCCCCTTCCTGGAAGATGCAAATACTGCTAGGCTCTTCATCTCTCACTCGCTCTGTCTCGTTCGTAGTGGAGAGTATCTACTTGGCCTACCAGCCCAAGCACATCAGTAGTCGTTACTAAGCAAAAGCTTAGCCTATACTGTTGTTTTTCTGCTATGTTTGTAGGCCTAGTATGTACTAGCCCGAGTTCCTCAGCCTGTAAAGTAAAAAAAAAGATGTGCCGGTTGCGTTCACACTGTAAACGAACCGCTCTAGAGTTCAATTGCAAACGCGCCGAAACCACCCCCTCTAAGCGGTCTCGGCCCGCTTGAGTTGTTCCGAAACAGAGCGCAATTGCAGTGTTCTTTGCTATCTTTGTTTGTGGGACATCAGGCGTTGCTAAGGAAAATCATGTAATCGGATTGGTTATTGACGTGTGATTGACAGGTCAGAAAAGTCTATTGGGTGTGGTTACAGCGCCTTCTGCTGACACACCCTCAGCTTTGAGAATGAGAAAAAAA
>JAODUK010005708.1:0-10096 GCA_027564635.1 Typhlichthys eigenmanni | reverse complement strand
ATGTCTATGTGGAAAATACATCTTTGACCTCTTGCACACTACCTCTGGTGTCTCTTCCTTCCTCCTCCTAGGTCATCAAATCAGACTGTGCTGTCTGCTGTATCAACGCTGCTTGCAGCTTTAATTATTATTATTATTATTATTATTTCTATATTTAACATTAGAACGCTTTGGATTTAACAAAGGAGCTATTAAATGCATCAAAACAATCTATCAGAATACTATAGCTAGAATTAAAATCAAAAGTAGTCTAATAAAAAGCATAAAGCTACAAAGGGGAACACGCCAAGGATATTGCCTGTCCCCTCTCCTCTTTGCCTTATACATTGAACCTTTGGCGCAGGCTATAAGACAGTGTGAGGAAATAAAGGGAATACATATTAAAGAACAAAAACATGTAATAAGTCTCTTTGCAGACAATGTACTAATATAATTACAAAGACCTGAAACAAGCCTTACACATTTGATTAATCTTATCTTATACAGTATATACGGAGATCACTCAGGGTATAAAATAAACAAAACACAAAATCTGGCTCTTAATTATACTCCTTCCCAAGAAATTGCTAAAGTTTATAAATGGAAATGGAACTCAGAAACCATAAAATATATTGGGGTAACCCTAGCAAAACAGATAAGCCATCTTCAACAGATAAATTATGATCAGATTAATATACAAATTAAGAGAGATATTGAGAGATGGTCGAACATATCACTGGAGTTCAGTTGAACATTTTCCCTAGGCTGTTGTATTTCTTCCAATCGCTCCCTGTCAAGATATCATTAGAAAGATTCAAAACCTGGGACAAAATTATATCGAGGTTCATTTGGGGTGGGAAAAAAACAAGAATTAAATATAGCACGCAACAACTGGCTAAGGACCGTTGGGGTATGGCACTCCCAAATTTAAAGGATTATTATGAAGCTGCACAGCTTGGACCAATAGTTAAGTGGTGTGACTAACATTTAAATTCCAAATGGGAGAGATTGAGATGAGGGTGGCTAACAATCCAGTGCAATCGCTTTTGGGTGACATTACATTGATAAAAACACTAAAAGGTCAAATTGATCCAATAATTTCCCACACACTATCTGGTCTGATTTCATTAAACGACATAGATTGGAAAAGGAAGGGAGATTGTTGAGATGGATTACATACGATGAAAGATTCAAGACAAACTGGAGTGATCTGACATACAGAAACTGGGTGAGGAAGGGAATCACTGCCATGTGCACAATACTAAAGAATGGAAACAATGTATTTTCATGATTTTAGAGAAACATATGGATAAAAAAAAGGATTTTTTTAAAGATACTTACAGCTAAGGGATTATTTTATAAAGGAAATAACGAGCTCAAAAATATAAAACGGAGTGATAGATGTACTAATGCGAGTGTATAATGGGTCAAAAACCAAGGTGGTGTCTGTGTTATATCAAAGCCTCAGACTGTACGGGTGCGTCAACTGACTACATTAGGGCTAGATGAGCGAGGGAGCAGGGCATCAACATCACCCCTGAGGTTTGGCTTGATATGTGTGAAACACCACACTCTACTACAAACTCACGAATGCAGAGGGAATTTGGGTGGAAAAGTCGGCCCTGTTTCTTCATCACACCTAAGATAAAAAAGTAGACAAAGTGCTACAGAACAACCTTGTTGGCGAGCATGTGGGAGCAAAGAAGCTAACCATGTACATATTTTCTGGATGTGCCCCAGGCTGCAAACCTTTTGGGATGATGTCAGTGCCATAATTAAAGACATACTGAGATATGAAATACCAAATGAAGGCAAAACTATGTACCTTGGAAATATAGCTGAAAGTGTCGCTGGGAATGATAGATTAATAGTCAAGATACTTTTGATTGCGACTAAGAAGACAATAACAAGGAACTGGTTCAAGACTGAATCTCCTACTATAGAACAATGGCAATCAGAAGGGATTGTAAGAGAGATATACTGTATGGAGAAAATTACCTACCAACTTTGACTTAAGGAAGTTGTTTCTATTACAAAGTGGAAAAAATGGGTGTATGATATAACGAAAGGTATGTGAACTGTAAACTGTTTGAATCTGATTGTGTAGAATATAGATACCTGCAGCCATGACTGTTGAAAATGTTTTAATTATCTTTATTGCTTTTTCTTTGTCGTGTATGTCTCTTAAAGTATTAAACTAATTTGATCATTCTTCCTTTTAGTTTTCTCTGAGGAAGGCTATCCTTTTTATTTTATCCAACTTTTCAAATGATTAGAGCACTCGAATCCACTATGATTATTTTATCCAGAATTTGCAGTTTACACCGATTAAAGTTTCAAAACACAAGTCCCCCTCTCCGTAACGGCTGTAAATGTTGCAGGCTAGAACCATTAATCTTTAACTATAGGAATGTTATCAAATTCTATTTAGCAGTAACCCCCCCTTCTGAACCCTCCTTCTCTTGGTCCAGAAATTATCGCCTATAACATTGATTTAAGTATACGTCATAATACACTGATGGTCTATTGTTACATATGTCTCTTTTCTCCCCACTTGACTCAATTAGCTTTCCTGACTGAAATTAGCTCCTCCTTTCCGTTCTCTCCCTTGTAACAACCTTCACAATACAGAGTCAAGTCATTGTCAGTCAGTGGGCCTGTTTCTAAGTCTGCTCTAACTTTTAACTCATCCTGAGAGGGTTCTAAAGGGCACTGGCGATTCTTTCTTGGAGAAAATGTGAAGGCTTGTGGGATCAGATAGGCCACTACTCCATGACAGGTGTTGATCTTCAAAGAATGACATAACTGTGTGCCGCTTTCTCAATGGTTCTGGCAAGTGCAGCCAAAAGACTTGCACATCCTGTTTGTCCTTGTTCGATGTTATCCAGCGTTGTACTGTCCTTCTGGATGTGTGGGGTTTCGACAACAGTCATTGGTTCTTGGATGGGGTGGTGGAGCTCTATGTGAGAGTTCTCTGTGCAACGTCATGCTTGGTTAGTGTCCCAGTCTTCTTCCTGGGTGTAGAGGCCCACTTGCATCTGGTACAGGGGAGGACCTTGACCTTGGCTGTGGGGAGGTAGTTGGGGATGAGTGTAGGCTCCACTAGGTGGTCCACCTTTTCCTGGTTGATAACCATGGCCTCGGTTAGGTCCTCTTCTTCCACTTTGTCTTTGTAGTCCAGCAGTTGAGCCTGGGGGTTCTGGGGGCACTCGCCAGACCAATGGTAGGGTTTTTGGCAGATGAAACACCCTGTTTGTTGCTGGATTGGACCTTTGGGGTTGTAGGGGCAATTACGAATCCAATGGTAAGGGTCTTTGCCTCTGTACTCGCCCCTGTGCAGTTGAGGAAGAGTAAACTTTGGGGCTCAGACTGGCGCAGGAAATGCCACCATTTGTTTCTTTAATTGCTTGACATGATGGGCTTGGTCTCCTTTTCTCGCAACTTTCAACTTGAGAAGTCGTTTGGTGAGTACCTGGACTTCCTCTCCCTCGTTTTTCCTCTTGCTGGTGTCCTTGGTCATTGTGGTTGAGGTGTTCGCGCCATTCAGACACTGGTTTCATTTCCAGTTCCACAACTTCTGCCAGGCAGGTTTGGACTGTGGAGGGGAGTCCTTTGTTTACTGCAGCTTTCCACAACATCATGACCATGTTATTGGAGTATCTCTCTCCTGTGCTGTCCTCCCACACCTCTTTACTTCTCTTGAGGTAATCGTGCATAGGCAGTTCTTTCCCTTGCTTGTCTTTGGTTGACGTCATATCCTGGTTTGTAATCAGCAGATAGCAGGCCCCTGTTCTGCCAGTGGTTCATGAGTTAAGTGGCTTTTCCAGTTTCCTTCACTCTGTCTTTGGGAGTGGTTGTCTGTTAAGTCTTATATATTAATTTTAATTTTAATTTAATGGCAGATAAGACATCCTTAGATGTCTTATCTGCCATTAAATTAAAATTAAAATTATCAGTGCTGTGTGTATAATTGTGTATTATATAATTTTTTATTTTATAAAACATTTTTTTGGATCAATAGAGGTAGTAGAGGTATTTTTTGTATTTTATTTATTTTTTATTGTTTTACAGTCTATTGTAGTCTGACTATGCATATATCACCAGTGATATTTTCGTTGACTAAATATTTTCGTCTTTTTGTCAACAAACCTTTTTCCATAACTAAAACGAGATGTTAACGAGATGAAAATAGATGACTGATAATAAAAATTAGGACTAAATTGAAGCTGTATTTTCGTTGACAAAACGAGACGAAAACGTTAGTGGTATGATTTAAATTTAAAAACTGCCTGGATATATAATTTACCATAGGTAACTGCCTGTGTATGATTTAATGTAATTGCACACATAAGTGTGCTGGCTGGCGAGACCATATGATCAACTGTAACTGCACACATAAGTGGGCAGCAAATGTAAAATTTGGCAGGCTAGAGTCTTGTCACAATCACGTTCATATTACTGCAGTGACAGATCGACAGATGAGTATAATTTTTCCTCTACAGTACGGTAGGATAATCTGATGTAGTTTGACTGTTGACTATGCTACCATACCATCTGCATGCAACAGGCCATACCGGTATTAGACTTTTTCATTGTTTAGAGAGAGAAAACATTTTGACTAAAGTTGACGAAAATGCTTTTCTATTTTCGTCGATTAAAAGAGACAAACTATTTAGAATGAATCCCAATCTATAAGGCTAAACAACGAGAGCATTGGAAAATCTCACTTTATATTGATTCTGCAAGACTGCATTATAATCATAGAACTATACTGCGGCATCGACTGTGTTGAAAAGCAAATGCATTTGTTAAATATCTTACAGTACAGTATTGTTTATCCTAGCGGTAACAACAAGCTATTTATGTTAATCATGGCAAATTACATGAAGAAAAAAGAAATAGGAGAAAACAGGTAACCTGTTGGAAATTTGACATTTTTTATTTCTAGATACATTATAAACAAAAATATGCGTTCATCAACCACCCGAACCCAACCAGACCCACACACCGCCAACCTGTGTCTGTATATCAATGGCGATATAGAGATAATTATTTCTAAGTTAATGCACATTTCAAAGGGACATGCCACGTCTCTGGAGCCACGGCAGGCTACAGCAAAGTAAGTGAGCAGTAGCCTTGCTATAGGCTTATTTAATTGTTTTGTTTATCTGTTAGCAATAGGCTGCGCTAGCTTAATACATATAGACTATAGGCAGTAGCACGTATGCGTATATGCTACTAAATAAACATTTACCAACTTTATAGTTTGGTATGGCTGCAAATGATCTATTAGTCTATTGACAGCCAGGGCATGAGAGAATCTGCACCACTGCTTCAGAGCTGTGCCGCTCTGCCATTGTGTGTGTGTGTGCTTGAGAGAGCACACAATGATTCAGTAGATATTTATAACTTGGTCGGACCGCTGCACAGCCTTGTTTTGACTCGACCCATCCGCACCCGCAATCCTTTCTGATAAGATAAGCCGAATCCGCACATCACTACTAGCTGGCTAATAGCTGTATACCTGTATCTGTTTGTCAGAAACTAAACTGAGCTCTGAAAAAAAAGTTGCGTTTCAAATGCTCACTCCGTGTCAACTTGTTCAAGCGGAGTTAGTAGGCCGACACGTAATGTAGAGATCTGGTGTCTCCACGCTGTCGTCAGAGCTTCAGTTCCAAATATAACGCCAACAACAAAAGTACTTCCTACTGCACGTTTATTTGGATACAGGGGTTCCTGTGATCTCAGCACTAGCATTTAAACGAGGAGGATAGAAAACAGGCATAAACTTGCTCTTCCAGATCGCAAAGTTCTGACAACACGTCTAACCGGTAAGAGCGGGAGCTCATGACGAACACAGGATGTGACGCAAGGACGTCACCTATTAGAATGGGCATATATATAAATGCAAATATATAAAAGTAATAATTATATGAATACTATACAAGTATTATATATATATATATAGAGCAACAATTACCTGATCATTACAGTAAGCTTTCTCTGGTGTCTCCGCCCCTTCGACACTCTGAATGTACTAAATAATGTGCTCCGCACTCCACTCCTCACTCAAGCCAAGTGCAGGAATGCAGGGAGAGATGAACAAATCGAAAAATTTGTGAATTAACGCATAATATAACTACATCGATATAAATTATATTGTCAAATTGTATATCTCATTTGAAAAAAACATACCGGTATAAATTAAATACAGATATTGCCCAGCTCTACAACAGCATCAAAATCACAAATGGCGCTAAAATCACACAATTGCAATTCACACTGCAATTGATAAGCCCTCTGTGCTTATACTGGTCTAATACGTTTAAGAAGTATGTGCAAATCGACTATACTTATTGTATGGCATAAGTCTCAAGTCAAAGTCAGTACTACTACAACAAGAGGGCCGTCTCGTTCACGCGCAACAAAGACACGTGCACACAGAAACACCCTTCGACAATGGTGAACGAGAAAAAATACAAGTTTGAACCAGACTTTGTTGGAATCTGGGTTGTTATCCTAACACCAGTTGCTGCGTGTTCTTTGATGAGGATAAATTAGGAGACGTTGTATCCAAGTTAATAAATCAGATTTAATAGTAGATTAGAAATACAAGCACAGAGCTCTGGGTCTTTCGTTCTATCTCTGACCAATAACAGTATTATTGTCAGTTTACACGAAAAAAACTGACTATCTTCTCTGACCTCGCGATATATCATACAGGGGGTTGTGTAAGCAGGGCATGTTGCATTCTCATTGGTGCCGGTCCTTCTGAGTTAGAGAGGGGGCTGCCGACCTTCACCTTTCTAGCGCCGTCTCTCCTTTTTTTGTTTCTGGGCAGATAGGTACATAAAGACAAACTGTTACACACTGGTACGAGAGATTATCTGACTCCTTGGTTTTTCTGCCCTTCCGTTCTTATCCTGTTTTGCACAGCCTCCCCATTCATGCGTGTTCTTTTTCTGTAACTTTCCACTCCATCCAGGTGCTCTGACTTGCCACATAGTTCTCTATTCTATTAACACTCAAGCAATAATGTGGCACACCAACCAGCCCTTATAATGATATGTAAACATGTCTAAGCATAATATTGTAGCACACTCTCAAGCCTTTATAATGATATCTAAAGATATCTAAGCATAATATTCCCACAACTTTCTTTGTCCGTCCTCAGAGTCTTTGTTTAAAAATTTCCCTGCCCCCTCTATCGATCTAACAAAGAGCCACCTGTATAACCACGTGAATACAATCAAAATGATCTGGACTACAACACAGATAAGATTATAAGATTATGGGATGAATATCCTGCCATGATTCGAAACCGAAAATATAAGGTTCGAAGGTGTAAGTGTGAAACCTTGAAATCTAATTTAAATGCATGAAAAAATTATTCCAATCACTGAAAAAAATATCTGCAAACACTCTCTGCAAACACTACTTTGTATTTTAATTTTCCTTCTACAGAACCGTAGCTCTCGTTTTACGGTGTTACGAATACACATTTTCAGTGTTTTAAACTTGTTCTCCCGGCACATTTGCTTGTTTTCATGGTTTGAAACCTTGTAAAGGTTGTTCTGAAAAAAGGGGCGCGTATGCTTGCAAAAACGTTTTGAAATGTTGAAACTTGCAGTATGAAATGCTGAATCTTTCCATTTGTGTTGGCAAAATAAGTTTTGAAACATTGAAACTTGCTGTTTGAAAGTGCGAATCTTCAGAGCTGCGCTTAGGACACCCACTTTTCAGAGATTCGCCCCCACCTTTACAAGTACGAGTCACGTGAATCTTGCACGTCTCGGTTTGAAGCTCCGAAAAAATTAATTCGTAACCTATGGTTCGTAACATCGAAAGGCTGGGGAAGAAAAAAAAAAGACAGCCTTTTGCTTATTGGATGTGTAGTTGTAATGCCTAGATAGCAAAGCAGGCTGTCCCTCAATTAAGCAGGTTGACTCCAGATTGCATACAAAGAGTTTATTATTATTTACAGGACTCGCCACAAAACGTCACTGTTCAAGGATGTCAAGTTGACAATCAAACTATATAAATCACATACACTAGACCAATAAAAAACAGTGACAAAGATAACACATTGTAGACAAAACAATACAATACAAATACATTTCATATATACATATACACAAATGTTTCTAAAATAAATCATTGACACAAAACAAAAAATACAAAAAATACAAACCACGATCAACAGGGCTCCGCTGTGGTTATATGCCCCATGGTGGCTGCTCCCTGCGGCCACAACAACCACAAAATATAATTAAAAAACTAAAACAATTTGTTTCAATAAGAAACTATTTAAAATGTAATAATACTCCGCTTACCACAACAATAAGGATTCACCCACACACACCATGAACCAGCAGGAAACTGTAAGGCAGCTTTTCCCCACACACCTGCCCTTGATCAGCTCTTAATAGCTCTGCCTGGTGTAGACTGCCCCCACCTTCCCTATGTGGATAACACCACGTCCTTACACTCACCCCCCCAGTACTGGATCAACACCCTCGCTGATCTATTAAATGTGCCAAACAGGGCCTACCCAGCCTATGCCTACCTACCCATCACTGACACTAGGGCAGATACAATATCCTGCCAGGCAATCAGACAGAGGTGGTTAGTGTGTGCAACTACTCTAGCTTCAGACTCATACTCCTCACCTCTTTGAAGTGCAGACCGAGGTAGCTGGAATAGGTTGGAATGTTTCCCATCCCCCTGCCTTTTATAGCGGTGGGGAAATGGTAGATCAGAGTCAGAATCTTCAGAGCTAGATGGTTCTGCTGGGGATGACCTGACTGGGCTAGGGTGTTGTCTCACCCGCAGCAACACCACTCCTTCCTCCTCTTCCTGCCCCCGATCTCTGTTGGTCTCAGCAACTGGCATATTGATGTTCCTATTGCCATGGGAAGCTTGATCAGTGGGCTGGGTGGCTTCAGGGCCACATAATCTTAATTCTGTTCGGTGGACATTCTTTGGGGCTTGAGACCCATCATTAGGGACAATGGTATATACAGGTGTAGCGTTATCGGGTCACATACAAGTATTATTATTATTAATATTAATATTATTAATATTATTAAACAGGGCACCACTCTTGGGTTAAAAAGGCACTCAGTAATTTACCAAGTGGGCCGCAGTGAGCAAGAACTGCGGGAACGCGCATTAATGTCAAATCAGTCAAATATCTGGACCCATGCTGAATTCTTCTCATAACATTGACTCTCACATGTGTACACAATTCCAGTACCAACTCAGTTAAAATTATAACAAAGTGAGTTTATTATACAACAAGTAAATACAAGTGAAGGTTAGATAGGCATACATTAGCAGAAATACATCACAATAGCAAAAATCAAAAACACAGCGATAACTTCAGATCAAATAGTAATATAGAAACTAATAGTTTATAGGCTATTAGGACTGAACCATGAAAATGAGCTTATAGACCCCTAGGACGGAACCATATGGGATAAAGCAACTGAACCAATTGGACATGAGAAAACTACAACCGCTTGGTCTGTATAAACACCCTTATCCTAATTGGTCTGTATCTACGGACCTATTCTAAAATGGGGAATGAAATTCTATGCTTGGAAGCGTTCAACAGATAGGAAAAAGGAAAGAATGAAACTTCTAGAGCAATTGCAACACCGCTTATTAATCTGAATTATTTACCTCTTTGAACTGAGTGGCACGGGCAACCTTCAGACAGGCGTGATCACGCGGGTTCCCTCTGAGCTGGGTCAGGCCAGCTATTCGGCTCGGAAGCGTCTCCCGTGTGCCCCTCGCCCAGGCTGGAAGCCAATGGGGTCAGAGGTGCCGTTCTGGTCCACAAACGTACTGCTACTGGTTGAGGCTTACGTCCTCCCGAACGGCAGATACTGTTTTCACGTGAACCTCAATGGAGACGACAAAAGGATGCCTTTTCCTTTCAGTTCGAGCTTGTCTGCGCGTGCACTAACTCGGATGTCTTTCAGAAGACGAAAACCGAATTTTAGTAATACACGGTCGTGAGTGTTGCTCTAGACGTTAGTTTATTCTAGCAGGAACAAAACTTGAAACACGAAAAATATAATTATTCAACAAAGGTAACGTAATTAAAATACTG
>JAODUK010005707.1:0-10098 GCA_027564635.1 Typhlichthys eigenmanni | reverse complement strand
TAATGCTTAAGTGTTTCATACAGTAGTAATGTATCTAATGCTCAAGTGTTTCATACAGTAGTAATGTATCTAATGCTTAAGTGTTTCAAACAGTGATGCTTCTAAGGTAAAGTGTTTCATACAGTAGTAATGTATCTAATGCTTAAGTGTTTCAAACAGTGATGCTTCTAATGCTTAAGTGTTTCATACAGTAGTAATGTATCTAATGCTTAAGTGTTTCATACAGTAGTAATGTATCTAATGCTAAAGTGTTTCATACAGTAGTAATGCTTCTAATGCTAAATAAACGTTTTCTTCTGTGCCACAGGCATAATTATACGGGATATAATTGCATTTGGAACATGGGGTGAGTTTATGCTGCTTGAGTCATTGGTACTTATACATTTATAGGCGCCTTTCAAAAAACTCTGGCTCCTTTCAAAAAACTCAAGGACTCCTTACATAGTACTCCTTACGTAGAACAGTTTCAAACAGTGAATGAATATAGTCAACTAAATGAGACCAATGACTAGATTTTAAGTCATGTAAAGTCATGGTAGGCCATTTTAAACAGGTGTGTTTTTAGGCTGGATTTGAAGACAGGAAGAGAGTCAGTTTGTTACAGATGTTTTGTGGGAGTGAGTTCCAGAGACAATGGGCCACACGACTGAAAGCTCTAAACCCCATGGAGGTTAAGCGTGCAGGTGGAACAGTGAGATTGATGGAGGAGGAGGATCTAAGGGTTCGGGAGGGTGTGCAGGTGTGAATGAGATCAGAGAGAATGAAGTTGAAGGACAGGAGTAACATGTTCTATGTAAGGGGTTCTGGCGATGACACGGGTGGCTGCATAGTGCTCCTGTTGAAGCACAGTCCCTATGTCATTGAGAATGTGTCTGTGCAAACCCACTACAGACAACCAAACAGAAGACATACGGCTGATGAATAATGGCTCCATTCTGCTTCTCATTGGGAAGAGCGTCATCAGTACGACTTCAAGAGTGATCACCATAGTTGGAACCAACTGCACGGACACCTTAAAGCCTTTGCTTGCACATAGTAAGTCACGTTTCCTGTTGTTCTCAGTACATTTGCTGATTGATTGTAGCCTCTTCATGTTTTACTGCAAAACCCAAGTTGTTGGTTCTTATAATAGGACATCATGTGAAACATGAGTTAAATTAAGTTTGTTTTAACTCAGCAGCCTTGTATGATTTCTTCTACTGTTCCATAATAATGAGTCCTGTTATTCTACTTCATCAGCGACGGCCTGTCCATGGTTTCAGAACAGCACAGGTGGGTCTCTCTCCTTTACAGTTCTAGAGCGTTTATCTTTAAGCCCCGGATACACTGCAAGCCATTGGCTCGTCGCCCGTCGCTTTGTAATAGAACATGTGATGCTTCTTTACAATTCAGGCTCTGGTTGCCTAGATAACCCCCTCAAAGTCAATAAAGTCCAAGTCAATTTATTATCCCACTTGGGAAAAGTGGGATTTCCGTTGGTAGTCGCCTCAATCGCATGGCCTGAAGTTGAGATTAGTTTAACGTGGTAGCCTACTCGCCTGCTTTGCGTTTCCCACCGTTATTTCACCTGTCATCACTTCAAGTCGCTGTATGGAAAACTGGTTGAGCATTTATTCCATATCCTTGATATCAGGCTTCAGTTTTCTCCACTAGTAACACTTTTTCATCAACTAGTTAACTAGCAGTGACCTACAATTTTCTGTACTAGCTAACTAGTGAGGTCCAAAATGCTCACTAGTCGCAATAGTTAAAGCTTTATGACCTTACTAGATACGTAGTGAGACTCATAATGTTTACTAGTTGACTAGTGAAAGCCACAAAGCTCACTAGTTAACTAGTTGCACTAAATGTTAATTAGCATGCAGTAAAACAAGTATACATTTGACCTTCCTATTGGTTCTAAAGCAATAATTCCACCCAGCCAAAATGTAACCCTATAAAGTCTTATGAGCCTTTCACTGTTAACAGCTTCTTGCTATTCATGCGGAATAAAGCATGACAATGTTAATAGCATTCATATTAAGTTTTTCACTGCCGCAGGACTGCTTATAAAACTCATCCTCTCTCACACAGTAACAAGTTGCTTCTCTCTTTTTTTTATTAAAACATAAACTTCAAATAAGAAAACAACAACATTATTAATATAAATTGAATTGCTGAGCAATAAAGGATAATAACCCAACTATTTAAGGAACATAAGTTATATCATAGAGTATTTTCAGTAGTTTCATTTTAATTTTGCTTTCTCTCTCTAGATGTTTGTTGAAGTATTTAAACGTGCTAAAAAAAAGAATGGTGCAAACTAATGCATCCTAAGGCTTTCAAGCGCACACTTTGAGAATTGACCTATAAATATCGTTGTCCCACCTACTTAATTTGAATGCATAGTGCCACTGGTTGCACTAGTTAGTTGCCCAGGGTGTGAGGCGCCGGGCGGGTGTGGGGATACTCACAAGTCCCCGTCTGGGCGCAGCTACGTTGGAGTTTACCCCGTACACGAGAGGGCCTACGAGTGGTGGGGGAGAAAACTCTGACTGTTGTCATAGCATATGCAACAAACAGCAGTTCAGAGTATTCGGCCTTCTTGGAGACCCTGAATGGAGTCCTGTATGGGGCTCCAGTAGGGGACTCCATAGTTCTACTGGGAGACTTCAACGCGCACGTGAGCAATGATAAAGACACCTGGAGAGGAGTGATTGGGAGGAACAGACTCCCTGATCTAAACCCGAGCAGGCGTTTGTTGTTAGACTTCTGTGCTAGTCACAGACTGTCTATTACAAATGCCATGTTCGAACATAAGGATGCTCATAAGTGTACGTGGTATCAGAGCACCCTAAGCCGAATGTCGATGATAAGTTTTGTGATCATATCATCTGGCCGCAAGTTTTGGACACTCGGTTGAAGAGAGAGAGGGGCAGAGCTGTCAACTGATCACCATCTGGTAGTAAGTTGGGTAAAGGGGTGGGGGAAGACTCTGGACAGACTTCAAAAAAGCCCAAACGGTTAGTGCGGGTGAACTGGGAACGTCTGGAGGAGGCCCTCATCGCTGCTTTTTGCAGATGATGGCATCATCAGTCTGTGACCTCCAGCACTCACTGGACCGGTTCGTGTGAAATGGCTGGGATGAGGATTAGCACCGCTAAATCTGAGGCCATGGTTCTCAGATGGAAACCGATGGAGTGCCTACTCCTGGTAGGGAATGAGTCCTTACCCCAAGTGAAGGAGTTCAAGTACCTCGGGGTCTTGTTCACGGGTGAGGGGACATTGAAGCGAGAGATTGGCCAGAGAATCGGAGCAGCGGGAGCGGTATTGCGATTTATTTATCGCACCTCAGAATTTAACGCTACGCGTACGCATGATGCAATACAGCACATATATGAACAGTTCCTTTTGCGACGCAGCCGCGTCTATGTGTACGTGTTGTACAAAAGCAAGTATGGATGGGTGGATGGATGGATGGATTACACTAACTTCTAGATTGCACTATCTGATGTGGTTTGCTTGCAAATATATTTTTTTAATTTGTTAATTTACTTTAGTAATATGTCATTATTATAAAATAACATATTAATGTTAAATCAGTATGGTAATTTGAGATAATTTTGATATTTCTAGGCAACTGCACTGTTACATGTACAAAAACAAGTATATGTAACCATGCTACATATGATGCAACATACTGCAACAGAGGTATGTATACTTTAACATTATGAACATGAATTTGTTATATATTATAAGTCATTTCTTTGTATAATTCCGTGTAAATATATGAAACATTATTTTTATCATGACATCTGGCAATCAGTATTGCTAGCTGGACATAAATATTTTGCCCAATCATACAATGCAGTGGATAAGATAACCATAATGTAATATATTTTGCAGGTTTATTCCCAACTAGCAAAACAAACAACGATCAATTCATCGTTAATACAAGCAAGTCCGAGCCACATTGTTACAACTGTAATAATCCTGTGAAGAAACCGGATCAAACTCTGCAGCTGAAAGTGACAGTTGCCAGTTCAGATGGAGCCATCAGCTCAGCCGTGGCGGCGTAAGACCTGTTGTCATGTTAAAGTCAATGTCAGATTACAACACACACAGAGGGAGTGCGATGTCATTCAATGCTCAGGACCATTACTCCAGTTACGTATCTCAATCGTCAGGGGCGGTCTGTAGATTAATTTAAAATGAAGCTGCTGTCTTTGCCTGTAATGTTGAATTGGTTAAGCAAAGACATTTATATTATTCAGGCGACTTAAACCAACGCAACATGTAACCTACAGTAGACTATGACACTTTCCCACTGCGTGGTCCCAACCAAAAAATGCTCAACTGTTATTGGAAGACAGGTGAAAAGGGGTGGGGCTTGGGATCAGATAATTAGGGGGTCCAGGGCAACTGAGTTGCTAATCAGATGATTGGTTATTTTCCTCCAACTGCCAAATATGCCAAATTTCAGAATTCTCCCATAGCGCTCCATGCAAAATTACACAAGTGGCATGTCTCCTCTATATAGTCCTTTTTATGAAATGCCATGGACATTTCAGATAACAACATTCCCTTCTTTCCACAGGGAAGTTATGAAGAACATGTCCTCCATTGTGTCTATGATGACCGGTTCCTCTGCTGAAGTGAACTTTGGGAGTGTCAAAGGCGTCGTAGTGAAAAAGGACCAGGAGGCCCTGGGCCAGGTCTCGTTTGGCTACACCACTCCCACCTCTAACATAAATGTAGGTATATCGCCCTCCTTCATGTCGCTAGTATGAAAGTACGTATTCAACATCACATCACTCAATATCAATAATTGAAAGTGTCTTTGTTACGTAAAATGGACCCTAATAATAAGCGATATGATTAAATTATGTCTGAAGTCCAAACACCTGACTGCCCTATTCCTGCAGATCGTGGAAGACCCAAGTTTACTCCCTGGCTTCTCCAGATCTGTTTCCGTCTCAAAACAGGCGTTTGAACAGGCACTCCTTGTGTCCAACTCAACCGCATTTGCTGGTGTTTTTCGATTCGTTAACATGTCCAAGGTAAACCAGGCGAGACAGCAAAAGTGAGGTAAAATCAATTCCAATATGTATATATGCTATCATCATTGCCGTGTGTTTTCTAGGATGAGAAAAACAGCACCGTTTTGTATAATGAAGTGCTGGCAATTGAAATGGGAGCCATAATCCGCAATCTTACTGATAAAATATCTATACATTTTGCAAATGTTGACCAGGTGGGTTAGTAATATGAAACCATTTTTGTATATATATTTTTAATTTTTTTATTTTATTTGCTGTGGTTTTTCCAAAATGTATTTAGTTCTATAGTTATTTTTCTTCCTTTCTAGAGTGGAATTCCATCGTGTCAATCATGGGACGGCCAAGGTACAGTATTTAATTATACTACCTGATGTTAACTACTATTTACTACCTGAGCATGGAGCGGGGGGGTATGTGGGGGTCATGCACATCATTTACCCTGATGAATATTATATCACAGTATTAATAATAATCATAATAATAATTTAAAACCACTTTACAAAGGTGCTTTGACACAAAACAAATCAGAATACTCAAAAACAAAATAAACCGTAAAATGGTATTAAAATCTACAACTGAAGACAACATCAGAAGGGTCTTCCAAAGTATTGGGGCCTGGATGGAGAAAGCCCTGTCTCACTACATGTTCAGTGCAATCATGTGTGCATCTCGTCCATCAGGAGCGATCCCTAACTGGACAACATCTGGGTGTAGCACCATCTTGGACGACAAGTCCTTTACGTGCAGTTGTTCACACTTGACGTTTTTTGCTGTGTTGATGGTGAGTACATCTGCTGACGAGGTATTTGCATTGTATTGACTAACTGGCCCAACATCTTGATGATAATCACACATACTGTATTTGCATGCAAACAGAAGCTGTAAGCCAAGAACCCTCCGGTTGTCCTTTTAAAATTCCTCTTTCTCTCACGGCTACAAAACAAACAAATGTTCCTGATGAGTTATTATTTTCCTACAAGGCACACTGGGGTTTAAAAGTCCTGGGCTGTATCCTGTATCCTGTGCTCCTTATCTTACCCGATGTGTACTTGGAATTGAAAGCAAATGTATCTCTTTATTGTGTTGTCTTGTATGTCAGAGCCACAGTGTGGCCATATTGTCAAGGCAACAAGCAGTAGCCTATCCACACACTGTGTCTAATCCATAGCCTTCCTGTGTCTGTTGCAGTCCCCCCCGAACACAACCATCTCCACGGCTGACCTGAACTCGCTCACCTACATCACAAACATTGGCTGTGGCTTGTCCTTGCTCTTCCTGTGCATAGCTCTGTTCATGCACTTCCTGATAAGGTACCCCAGTACAGTGGAATTATGAAAATTAAGGGGATGGCTATTTGTGCCATCCAAACATATTGGGATTAGTCGGGGCTGGATGTCTTGCTCTGGGACATTTAGCCAGGGAGCGAGGATCAAACCAGTATTAGACCTGCCCTATGCCTATTGTGCCACTATGTGGTGGACTCCTAGCCATAATGGCATGGATTTTAGCCATCCTGTGAGCATGCTTGAGCGAGATATTTAACCAATACCTGCTCCTTGTAATTAGTACTCACTGTATTTGACTTTAGGGAAAAATGTCTGCCAAATGCCCTGAATGTAATTTCTTTAGTGAGGAGGGTTGGCACAGTGCAATGCAACAACATGTTGGCCATGTGGGCTGCCTTCAATCTTTATTTGTAAATTGAAAGGTTAGCCGTGTAGTGAATACTACTGTGTGACAACGTCAGTATCTGTATCGCCATTCATTGACACGGTTCTCTTCTGGTTTTACATAGATATGTTTCCAGATATAAGTAATGCCACAGAGAACTGTGGTAGGTAATGCAAATTTGTGGACTGTACAGAAGGGAAATAACACTGATGAACAATAGCCTCTGTGATGTACTGACCTATTGTCAAAGCTACACAATGGCTGTATTTTAGTAAATTGAAAAGAAATGGACCAACAGTATGTTTATGTCATAGTGTTTGGTCCAATTGAATGGCTTTTAAAAACTTTGAATCAGGTTATTTAGTGGACACTTTTATCTGAAGCATCACATCCTGAAGTATCACATCCTTTATGAAGGATGCTTATGGGTGGGTGAATACCGGGGCCCCAACACATGACCTTCCGGCTTGGAGTGGAACTCCTAGACTACTAAATGATCCGGCCGCTACTATTATACAGGAGAGGTCTCATTACATAAAATATATATTCATCTGAATTAATCAAAATAAATGAACATATAATTAAACAGGTAATATCTTAGATTGTCTTCAGGTTTGACACCACTTCAGGAAGCAGACATTGTGTGTGTGTGTGTGTGCATTTAACATTATGTACAAATACTTTTGTTTTTAATGTAATAATATGTAATAATATAAAACCTTGTGGATTTCGTGTTTAACAATATTATCACATTGGTGTCAATATTTAGTGCTTCTACAGTGCTCTTCCACTCCTCTGCCCCGCAGGAAGACAAAAGCTAACACGGCTCTACAGATTCTCATGCAGCTCTTCATGGCCATGATTCTGCTCAACTTCACCTTTCTGATCAACGAACAAATCGCAGGCCTCAACAATCAAATGGGCTGCCAGGCAATGGCAGCCATCATGCACTACTCCATGTTGGCAACCTTCACCTGGTTCGCTGTGGAGGCCTTCCACATCTGCCTGCAGCTCTACATCGGCAAGATCACCATCAAATACTACATACTCAAAGTCTCCACTGTGGCCTGGGGTGAGTTGGTCCTGCTACACCAACTGTAGCTCCAGACTGGGCGACCAGAGGCACAACACTGACATGATGTTTTCCATTGTCTTGGTTATTGGTATTGAATTGTCAGTCTCTGTCCTCTGCAGTGTTGCCAGGTGTAGTTGTCATCATCTTCTTGGCCCTGAACCAATATGGAGAACAGTTCATCTACACCAATCTGAAAACCGTCACCATGTAAGTGCCTCTGTCTCAGTGTTTTACAAATCATTTGTTTGGCTTGAATAGATCAGTATAGGATATCATATATCAGTATAGTATTAGTAATAATAATATAAATCACAATATTATAAAATCTATCCTTCCTGCTTTACGTTAGACGTTTTACTATCAATTACAATATTTTAGAAGTCGTTAATGATTAGTGTTGATATATGATAGTATGATGCATAGAGTTGACCCTGATGACGATTATTCTACGACGTATTGTAACAGAATGTTGTTTCAATACAACCTAAAACAATATATGCTGTGAATGTAATTGTAAATAATTCACAATGAATGTTCATTTCTACATTTATCGGTACATGCAAGGCAAAAGAAAGCAAAACATCAGTAACCTATCAGAGCCTGAATTAAAAGTGTTCTTCTATGCAATATGTTTAACATTAGTCATATAGCAGCAAACAACTATGTTATATTGATATAGTGGAGTAATGGCGTCCAGAACAGATAATGACACCACACTCCCTCTGTGTGTGTTGTGATCTGAGCTCCTCTGTTCTTTGTTTACATATTCTGGTCCGGCCACACGTGCATGTTAGTGCATGTGTGTGTGTGTGTGTGGCCCACAAAGCATTTGTTTTGTTCTGAGATGCTGTTGCACATTGATGCTGTTGTGACATCTATGAAGGTATTATTGGTGCAAAACATCTGAGCATCTGTGATATTGCATTTGGAGTTGTAGAAACAGTCACACGTGTGAGATGACGTCAGAGATTCCTGTTTCAGGAGTTATCTACAAGAACAACACAACAGTTGCACTCACTTTCTCACATTCTCCATTGCAGGTGCACAAATCTTAATCTACAAGTCACAAAATCAGAAACTATATTCTCACATTTTTGCTACATATAACGCAGTTACAAATGGTTCAAAACAAATTCACACACTTTTTTTCTCCCCCACCGAGCATGAGTTTCTGAATTTTGTGACTCGTAGATTAAGATGTGTGCACCTACAATAGAGAATATGAAGTTATAACTGTAGCTGATGTGGTGTTCTTGTAGGAGTTTGCAACTACTAAAGCATTGATCTCTGTGACTTAAAATGTACTGATACACATGTGACTACTTTCTACAGCTACAAATTCACAGATGATCATGTTTTGCAACAATAATATTACCTTCATAGACATCTAGTGGTAGGACGTCATATAGCAACACTTTAAATAATAAAAATGCACTGAAACTGACAACTCTCCTTCACACGTCAAGATGCTGGATATCTGACAGCTCCCTTGAGTACAAGGTCAACATCGGCTACTACGCTGTGGTCTTCTTGTTCACCTTCACGACCTTCATCATCGTAATGCGCTGGCTCTTCCTGCTCAAGAGAAACAAAATGGCCACTGGCTCACAGGACGGGAAGGGCATGAATATCCTCTCCATCTTCAGCCTGTGCTGCATGCTCGGCCTCACATGGGGCTTTGCATTCTTCGCCTATGGTAGTCTGCAACTACCGGCCCTCTACATTTTCACCATCCTCAACTCCTCCCAAGGTACCCATGCTTTTATTAACAGACTCAGCAGCATTGCTTGTGTCAGGACCAGGAAATGCGTCATAATTGACCAGTCTGTTAGTTTTCTGCTGCTAGGATATGCTAATCGCCAAATGTTGACGGGACGGCAAGCTCCTTGTGTTATCTCAACACAAATATTTCAGATTATCATATCAACTGAATCTTTCTAAAAAAATTTTTGTGTATTTGTGTGTGTGTGCGTATATATAAAATATGTATATATATATATATAAAATATGTGTATATATATATATATGTATATATATGTGTATATATATATATGTATATATATATGTGTATATATATATATGTATATACACATATATATGTATAATGTGTATATATATTATATATATGTATATATATATATACTGTATACATGTGTATATATATATATGTGTGTGTATATATATATGCATATATATGTATGTGTATATTATATATAATTTATATGTGTGTGTATATACAGGGGTGCAAACTCATCACTAGTGAAAAAGGTGACAAACTAAAATAGCGGTCCGGGGGTTATGCCCCCTGGGAAA
>JAODUK010005706.1:0-10099 GCA_027564635.1 Typhlichthys eigenmanni | reverse complement strand
CCTTGCTGAAGCTGCTGCCCCTGCGACCCGACTCCGGATAAGCGGGAGAAGATGGATGGATGGATGGATGGATGGACGACTTAAACACCTGCAATTAAGGTTTTAGCTTCCAAAAATCCTCTTATGTTCTCTGTCCTCTCTAGGAGTTTCATTTGAACATTATTTCACTCATAACCCCTTCCACTTCTCAGCTGGAGTGCTAAGCTCTCCCAAAGCTTTCCGTTTTAGTTTATGTTTTCTTTCTCTCATCCTACTAAGGATTTTGTTTTCCGAATGTTAACCTGTGGCTCTTCGTCAAATGGATGTAGCATCTGTCGGCGATCAGGGCCACTGTTGCTGATGCTGATACTGTCACCAGCTGCCAATCACTGGCTGCCGACTCAGGTGTCTATCCAAACATAGCCATCCGCTGGAGTGATAAACCCGCCTCTCCTGTGCTGATCACCTGCGTCATCGAAGTGTGTGTGTGTACATGGTTACATGAAATGCCAACAGAATATAGATAGATATCATGCACCTGGTTATGAACATTGCCCCTGCATGTATGTGAAACGCTCCATGTCTGAATGAGTTTCACGGTCTATCAACTGTAATATACTGTATCGCTGGGCCTTCTAACAGGTACGGTTAGAAGGCCTAGCGAGCCTATTCTGATTTTGAAACATTCAAAATCTATGAAACTTGAATAACCTCATCCATCCCAGATTATGTGGAGGTTCCAACAATTTGGTGAGATTTCGTCCATAGGGGGCGCTATAAATGGAACATTTAATCAGAGAACCTTATTTGAAAGACATTGGCCACAAGGGGGCACATATTTACGTTTTGTCTCATTTTCGTGATTTGATATAATAGCACAAATGGCACAGAAGATAGGCTATTGTGGAGAATCTAACTGTTTTAAAGGACCCATTCCATGAAAACAAAGTATTTCTAGTTGTTTTTGGAATTAGCAATGTCGATGTGACACAGAGAAGTAGTAAGCCTTTCAAAGTGGACTGTTAGCTTCCTGGTCTGTATTGGCTAAAGAAGGGAGAGGGGCGGAGAAACAGGCAAATGAGAGAAAAGTGCATATGTTGCATAGATTACTGCACACAGTTTGTTTGGTAACGCGTCTATGAGGATATGGTCAGATACGTAGTATCAGCGAAATATAAAAGGCAATGAACTGATGTTGATTACCAGTACACAAACCATAAGTAAAGGTTTATTGTTCAATATTTGCAGATGACCAAATATGTAAATCTATTTTTTGATACAGTAATTGCAGGCTACCATGGCATAAACAAGTCGAGTCTGCAGGACAGGCATATTATCAAGAGTGATGTGCACATCAATAACTATATTAGATTAATATAGGCTATTGTTCAGAACCGTAAACGGATTAGAAATAGGCTGCTTAAATAATTATGTGTTGATTTACTTTACGTAAACATTGCTCATTGATAAAGACACACTCACGTGTCATACCCAAATTGTGTCCCCTGCTGGAAACCTACTGCCATTTTTGGTACTGCGAGTAATAATGTTTTTATCTGGGTCAGTGATCAGTCATATCATTCAAAACATTTAATGTTATGTCCATGATAATAACAAAGATAGAATATGTCTTTGTTTAATTTTAACGTTTCTTGTTTATCCAAATCGCCTATAACTTTGTGTTGTTGCTAGCAGCTAGCCACCTATGTATCATAGCCCTGTATCGGCAAAAATGGCTGCGGTTTTATGCTACGTAACCCTTAATTTATTAATTAACACGTGCTTATGGGTACATGGCTGTTTAGCGGACAAGGGTGGCTGCGATGTTGTGCTATTCTATAATTTAACCTTTATCCATGAAATAATGTGCTTAGTAGACACATGGCTGGTTCTCAAAACGTAACACCATTCCTACATAGGGCTGTGTGACCAAGCTGCTGCTGCTGTGTTGTTGACACAAACAACAATGAACTACATTCTGCCGCCTGTATCCTTTACTGTAGTCTGAACGGTGAGGCGGAATTAATGCACAATAATAATACCTTGAAAACACTGCTGAAATTAAACCATATGTGGTCAAAAACCCATAAAACGATGTTAAAACCGCGTTTGAGTAGCCTTTGCCGGAACTAGCATTTCACAACTTTTTATGAATGATGGATGGATGAACAAGTCAGATCTCTCCAAAAGAAGAAATACCATTATTATTAGCCTGGTTAAAAACAGAGAAAGTGAGAACATTTTTTTTATTTTATTATAAAACTATAGAAAAGGTAAGCCAGTCACCAGTCATGTGGGACGAGCATGCTTTGTAATGCTGGCTTGAACCACAAGGTTATAACAAGGACATACATTGAGTGCTGGCCCTTTATTAAAGTAAATAAATGCTGTACAAAACACATATTTGGACTGACTTCTATATATTTTTCATTTTACTGCAATAACTTAAAATGTATTACAATACTACATTGTATATACAGCATACAATCAGCATTTGAGATGCTTTACCTTACATTTGTTCTTACTTACTTGTCTTTTCTGACTTTGACAACTAGCCTGCCGGTATTATTGTTGAGGCTGATTCATTACTGTGATTAAAGCTTCTGTTTTGGGTGGCCTGGATGGTCGGGAGTTTTTTAAATCATTCTAGGGGATGAGAGCACACCCAATGAGCCCAGAGCTAGTAACATGATGATCTAAGGTTCACAGAAGTACATCGTGGGAGGTACTGTAGAATATTTTTAGATACAAATATGGATTAAAAATGGGTGGGGACAGATCTTGTGCTGGCACGCACATAGTTTCGTACATTATTTGTGGGATAATTTTTCATCTGTCAGGATCTGCTTTCTGCTTACAAGTATAGATGCAGTGTGCTTTCTGTCACTGTTTCTTTAACGCTAATGCAACCCCTTTGTTATCTGAAGCGATTTTTGGATTAGTTTGCTACATATTGAGCTCTATTGAGACGCTGAGTTGAAATTTAAACACAATATTACTGTCTTACAGCCCCAAGAATAGAGACATTACTGTCTGCTCACTGTTATTTAATTAATTTCCGGTGTTTGAGAAATGTTATAAATGTAAATGTTTGAGTATGTTATAGGGGCCATTAGTAATTTTATAAAAAGGTGTCGGGTCCCATAAATACAGTAAATTAGTGCTGCCATCACACATTATTTACAAATAAGATTGTATATTTTAAATTTAGGCTATCCAATCTTAAGGAATTTTCTAAATTTTTTATTCAAATAAATGAAAAAATGAAGACCAAAAAAATAAAAGAAATAGACCTACATCTGTCCTATGTATTGCAGTATGCAGAAGTGAGCATGTTAAAGTATCCCTCACGGCTTGTGGCACTCCCAAAACAATCTCACAAACGAAGGGTGAAGGGTTAATCAGGGTAACAATACAGTATACTACCGTACACCTGGTCTTAGTTTATCGTGTGCAGAATGCCACTGCTTAATATTGGTGTGTATTTCACCATACGAGTGAACCAGATGTACAAGGCAGTGCATGTTTGACAACACACAGTCTGTGCATCCCATGAGTGGGTGGTTTCCACAGGACAAAATGTTTGCACTCGGGGGATGCTTCGGGAGCCCAGGTGCATTGAGGTTAAGTTACATTGCAGCTGTCCAGCTGAGAAAGCACTGGCAAGTACAAGTGGCTGGAGAGAGAGGCTTTCGGTTGACTGGATTCTCCCAGCGTATTTCCTGTCATTACAAGTATGTGTGTGACACGCACACACACACACACATACAATATATACAATGCATGCTCCTCAGATCGTCAGAGTTGCCGGTCTGATTTTGGTGTATTTTATTCAGCCACTACAAATATGTGATGTGTTTAGGTCAACATGGACAGCAACTCACTGTTACAACCTAATACCATATTGCAAAGTACATGATAGCAAATAATTTACAGCATGCAATATGTGTATAATTGCATTTATACCACTAGTAAAACGTTTCCTTCCATCTACAAAACAATAACTTCTGGCCACCATTTATGTATGTATGACATCACATAACAGTAAGATATAAGGGAACTTAAAGTACCTTGCACTTTATTTAAATGGTTTCTACAGGCTAATTATGTATCCCGCTTCATCGGAGCAACTACAAACCTATGAACTATCTTGAACTTTGTGAACTTCAGGTTCACACAGCAAGCAAACACGTACGCACACACACACTCTCACGTACCTACATATAGTGTACTGTGTGCATGCTTTCACGTGCAAACAGGTACACTTACTCATTCCATTCAAACATGAGAGGGCTTAAAGTATAAATTTGTGACCTTGTAAAAACACATTGAAAGAAGAATGGATACAAGATCTATAGGAAGAAATGCACTTGTCAAACATCACCTGCGCGTTTCTTGATTTGTAAGCAGGGAAATGAGAAATGGGTGAAAAACAAGAGAGCGTGTGTATGTGGTTTGTGTCTTGTTTAATTACCTGTGGGAATAGTTTGCCGGATGTGGACGCAGCAGGTTAATTAGCACAGCATTAGCATTAATGTCGTCTGCTGTGACTTCACAATGGACAACTGACATACAGTGTGATATGTCTTATGTAATGGGTTAAGTAATTCTTCTTGAGGGCTTTGTAAAATGAGGAACATGTAAATAGTACGTTGCAGAGTACTGTATATCAACTACAAAGTTCCAAACATAAAAACATTTTTGAAAGACATTTAGCAGTATATTAGTGAACATTTTCCGACATTTTGAGAACTATTGTGTGAATGAGGGTACCGATGTTTGTAAATATAGCAGTAGCCACCTCTCCATGTTGCCTGTTCAAATACCTAGTTGGTTTTATACTCTTTATATAGCAGTATTTTCCAAACACAACATGTACAGCCTGTTTGGTTTTCAAATAATCCTGTCTGTCCCCAGGTAAGACAGCATGCACTAACTTAAGGCTCCTGATGGGCATGAAGCCAAGGAACTTTCAGCTCCATTTGGGAACCTTGGCTTCTGCTTCATGGCATGCACACTCACTCAATGACTGACAGCTCTAACAATGTGGATTCAGCCCAGTATCACCCCCAGGCATACTGTAACTATAGCTTTGTACTGATTCACACTATAACCAGTGCATAACATATAATATACACAGACATATTCCTACACGTGTGCACATGAACACAAATGCCTTCTCTTTATGTCATGTGCTGAAGCTCAACATCATGTCAGCGGTTGTATGGGGCATATTAAATACAACTTGTGTGTGTTTACTATATATATAATTTTTGTACACTAATCTTTTCAAGACTGTTCAGTTATCTTAGCCAGAGAGTGGTGCTGTGGGGCCATTTTTGTACTATCAGTGACAAAGAGCTATTCAAAATATTATACTATATAGAACTGGCATTAGCCAGTTTATTGTGTAGACAATAATAATAATTATTATTATTATACTTTTTTTTTTTTTGGGTTGGTAATTTCCAGATTCAACATTATGGAAAAACTAGCTATTAATATTATGTATATGAGAAGCTGAGCACGGATTTTGCAACAGCCATAATACGTAACATGACCATCATCACCAGAGGAGGAGGAGATGTTTATCAGCTTTGTGGACACATTAGGCATAGTCTCAGCCTCTTCCCTTCATTAGCCCTACGCAACTTTGTGCTGAACGTCTGATACATAGACCCCTGTAAGCTGGACAGTACTTTCCGAAGTTCAAAAATAGATTTTCATAGGCTGTTAGCATTGTCACTCACAAAGTCTTTAAATGTAATTCCGGTGTAATGCTAGTGCAGTAGCCTAACTCATTTCAGTTGTTACATTTATTTCAAGCACTAGCCTACATATCAGAACAATAACTGAAAACAGCCATGTCGTGTTGGTAAGTTTCTCAAGAAATTTCTCTTTATAAGTTTAACGTCTGAATTTGTCATTGAGTTACGTAGTTGGTTATTGTGTATGTCAATCAAAATACCTCCCCTGTCAAGTAGGCGTATCTTGATGCCAGTGCTGTGTCCCAGACTTAAGTAAGTAAAGGCTGGCTATGAAAGACTACATTATACATACACTTGAGTATAAATTAAACTATTATTGAGACCCAGGAGAGATATTCAGATGATACAGCTCTATAACATTACAGTGCAAGAAAGGTACAATTGGAGTAAAAAATGTCATGATGGCTATATGGATCTACCACATACAGTAGTGCAAGATAAGTACGGTACAGTGCATATATTTTAACCTCCTAGGAAAGAGTGCCCCCGATATCAGCCATCTCACTGCAGACGTGATACAAGAGCATTCTAAAAAATAAAGCAACATACTGTAGATATATATTCTGCACATCCACTTCAAGGGAAGAAGTTCGGCTAAAAACTCATCATTTCAATTTTTACCTACCCGAAACACAATTCCACCGAGCATCTACATGTGCAAATGGTTAAAAAAAAAATAACAATGTGCATGTGCACATATGTTGCACGTCCAATTCTGCTACTTAATGCAACCAGCACAACCCCCATTTCATATGAAAGTCGTGGCTTCACGGATTCCAACGGTATAACTCTTTTCACTCACTAAAACTAAAACCCACTGAAATATCACATAAAAAATTGCAAAAACTATCTTTGCTTCATGCAGCCTTAACCGTAAATTATGTCTTAACTTTGCAGTTTTGTGATCAAAAGTTGTGTTTGAGAACATATCCACGCTTAGTATAGCTGTTCCAATGTCTTGGTGTCACTTTCCAATAATGCCTGATCGTTGTCTGTATTTCTATTTCCAGGGAACAGATTATAGTGTGACTCGGTATTGGCCGTCATTTCCTGGCAGACATAATTTACTTCCTTGAGCCGACACCTGACACATCCGTTCATTAGCACTACATCACATGCAACTGTGCTGAATGTCTGATGCATATACCCTCGTAAGCTTGACAATTTCTCTCTGACTTTCGGGAAGTAATACTGTCGATATCCATTGGCTGATAGCATTGTCACTCACAAGTATGTCTCCGTAATGTCCGGTGCAACGAGCGTAGTGCTATATTTACTCATTTAAAATGTTCCATTTATTTTAATCAGTAACCATAGCCTATTAATTTTACAGATTTACAATATCTGTAAAAGTTTTCCTCATTGCAAGTTTAACGTCCGACTTGGTCATTGAGCTACATAGTTAGTCGTTGTGCATGTCAACTTTTTTCACTACAATTTCACACTTTTCAAATGGAAGGAATTTGATTAAAGCCTACCTTAAACTCATTAGCTCAGACCAAATGTAATTTATCTTTAAAAAGCAGAATGTGTCTTGAGATGGGGAGGTAGGATACTGTACCTACTGTAGTTTTTACACACAAAAAAGAAGCCTTCTAACAAGAAGCTGTCTTTGTATACTTTTCATATACAGTACCATTAGACCTTTAATGCTGACTTGTGCATGTGTCTCAGCGTCCCTGTGGTTGAATAAACGCTGTGCCCAGACATACGGTAACATACAGCCTGTCACAGGACTTTGTTATGCTTTCATAATGACCAGCTACAGTACGAGAATAGAACCACACTGGGCCATATTCAGTACAGAATATACTCGACTTGAGCTTGGGACTCATCCTATGTTTTTTTTCTAAACGGCACCATACTAAACTGTTAATCTGAACTCGCGGTTAGATCACTCTTCTGGCTTTTGTTGTAAATTCCTCATGGTGGGACCAAGCTTAACAGCAGCTGCTACTTACACCTCTGAAGCAAACGGCCCTAGCGAAACAGCTCCCATTGAGGTTTATTCATCACAATCCAGTGACGTACGGCCCTAACTGAATGCAGAGCTCTGTATGTGTGTGTAGTTAAGGTTAATCATTGAAACAGTTGACTCACAGTGCTCATGTCTGCTTCAATCACCTAAACCACCACAAAATTAAAAGCTGTCGATATAATTAGCAGGAAGCGTATTGCATTATAAAGCATGACAGCGTGTTCAGTTGTGTAGTTCTTAAAGGTTGATAAGTGTATTTTAAAGTTATGAGGAGAGCACTATAAACTATAAACCCTGGTAATAAATATACTGATGACATTGCTAACCAAATATGTTCTTTGGTTATAAATCTACTGGAGATGGAAAAGGATACTTGATTAGGAAGAGGGACCACATCTCTCCGAAATTGGCTTCCCTTCAACGGCTGCCAGTCAAAAATCTAATTGATTTTAAGGTGCTGCTACTTGTTTTTAAGGCATTAAATGGATTGGCCCCATTGTATATTTCAGATCTCCTTATGTTTTATCACACTTCCGGGCCTCTTACTGTAGATCGTGCAACCAGTTTCTTTTATCTGTTCCACAGTCACGTTTGAGAACTAAGGGTGATCGTGCCTTTTCTGTTGTGGCCCTGAGACTGTGGAACAAGCTTCCTTATTCTTCTTATCATCTACCACTGAGACATTTAAATCTCTTCTAAAAACACATATGTACTCTATGCTAAAACGGTCTTGTTGGTTGTCTATTGTATTTTATTGTTTAGTTGTGTATATTCATTGTTACTTGCATTGATGTGTACAGCACTTTGGTCAGCATTGGCTGATTTTAAATGTGCTTTATAAATAAACTGACTTGACTTGACTATTATGTTTTTCTATTTGCATGGCAAAAGTATTTGCACAATAACCTTTTTTATTTTATTAATAATGCTATTTTCTTTAACAGTAGAGGTAATGATATATTAAGGTTCATTTATATTTTACATTATAAACCGTAAATCCGTACCTTGCGCGGATTTTGCATAGGTTTATATTTCGTAGCATATCTTCAGAATGGTAAAGGTTAGAAACAAACCATTTCTTTCCTCATAATAATAATAATAATAATAATAATAATAATAACTTAAATGTATATAGTGCCTTTCACAAACCCAAGGACGCTTAACAAACAAAACTGGGGGGGGGGGGGGATTAAAGCCCATAGGCCTCATTTAAGAGGTGGGTAAATACTCTTGACATTCAGCCGAAGAGATGTATGGCTTGTGTTAATCAGCATCATGGCGGCTATATAAGACCAACAGTAATGGTGCCTCTATATAATGCCTAGCATTTTTCACCTTTAATAAATAAATAAATAAATACATAATAAATTATTAAATATAATAAATTATTTACGCATTGGTTAATGCATTGTTCTACCAGAGGCAGCCCCTGGTAGACCAGTGATTCTGGTGGTGCTCTTGTCGGGGGTTTTGCCCGAGTTACTGGCAAAACACCCCAACAAAGCAAAGCTAGTAGCTAAGTATGATAATTGCTACATTTCTCCAGATGGACATAGAGGTTTTTTCATCTGAACTCTTATACAGTATATACATTTATATACTGTATACAGTACACTGTATGTATGTGTGTGTATATATATATATGGACTGTCTCACACCAGATTATTTTACTTAGTAACAACGCTGTGTTTCTTGCCTTCAGCTGATTCTTGAACAGCACATTCCCTGAAACCCACTAGGAGACAGACCAAACAATGGCTGACATGTCTCCACTGTTCACCCGCACTTGCCCATTGGAGGATATTAATAGAAATACCTGTGGTTACTGGGTGACGTCCAACCTCCACCCCTTTTCATCTCCACTGTCATACATTGGACTCGTCTGTCTGCCCTGGGTGCAGAGCCGCTGACAAGAAGCCTCGGGACGCAAAGTGGTAAACACTGGCAAAACAAGATGGAATATTTGACTGTTTGCCCCTCTCCCTCTCTTCACTGTCAGAAAAGGCATGAGATAGTTGAAGCCTTAGTCACGTCTGTTGCTAAAAGTGGAACCTGTTCACAACACAAACACTGACACAGGTCAGCTGTCGGTAGACATGTAGCGTTAGACTGGGTAACAATGTTCTCACATTTTCAGAATTAAAACTACATGAGCAAGTTGGTAATCAAGAATATACTTGTTTTTACATGTACTTCTTCAGTGCCACGTTTTGTAATAAAATCAATAAAAGGATTGGCCGTCAAGTGATTTATTGCCTCAATAAATATCTTATACAAGGGTTTGATCTCTCTCTCTCTTTCTCTCTTTCTCTCTCTCTCGCTCTCTCTCTCTCTCTCTCTCTCTCTCTCTCTCTCTCTCTCTCTCTCTCACACA
>JAODUK010005705.1:0-10100 GCA_027564635.1 Typhlichthys eigenmanni | reverse complement strand
GGAGGACTATGGCCAAGAGAGAGGGAGCGATAAGCGAGCAGACACGCATGACAACGGGAGAGGAGATGGCGGCTCTCGCCTAGGGGGAACGGGCCCTATCAGATTCCCTCGTTGCAATCACCTAAACAGATGAAGCTGTCAAAACAGCTGTGCCCTCACGTTCACCAAAGACTATCGCCAGCGGCAACCGCTGTCACATCAGTTGAATTAGAATAGCGAGGAGGAAACTGAAATGTTGATTTTTCTTTTTTTTTTTTCTTTTCAGCATGCACAGAGTACGGTAAACTAGCAAAATGCAAGGAGATATTTGGGGAATTTGACCAAAACATTTTTCTCAGAACAGAAAAACGATTATTTTGCACATTATGTTTTGCAAGTAAACTCTTATTTTCTCTTGTGTTCTCAATGACAGATGCACGCTCACGTTTGCATTTCGCCCCTCGTAGGGTGAAAGTTAAAAGTATGAATGGACGTTTCACAGCTGAAGGTGTTTTCACTGTTCATTTGTTTCAGTTTCAGGTGCATTAAATGCAACGTCTTTCCAAAGCCAATGACTAACCGTGTTAAATAATCGTGATTCTTTTTTTTCTTTTCTTCATAATCGAGCAGCTCTAGTTTTGCAGTATGTGAGTCTGCTGAGGAGCAGCTGCCATTCAGTTGGCAGGCCAGACATTAGCCTTCAGGCCGGAGAGAGACCACAAGCGTACCCACACCATTTATATACAGTCAGACGAGCTCATGCTGCTGAGACAAGGCACTGGCTAATTGCTGGCTTACCCCCGTGTCGACCGTCTGTAGTCTATTTCTCGGTTGACGTGGCCCCGTTGTCTGTTGGTCGTTTGCTGCGAGTCCCAGGAGTTTTCTGTTCCCCTCACACGGGGAAAACGCTTGCCAGTTCATCGACCCTGTGAGTGACGGCTACGGTAATGCTCTGGTTGGTCGTTTCGCTGGTGTTGTTGCTCTTTTCCCCTCTATGTCGCGGTGTCGACCACTCGAAGGTTTGGTAATATGCCGTCGTTGTAGTCTGAATTTATTAGCCGGAATTTTTAGGCCCCCCCAACCCTCCCTCAATATTTCTGGAATTGATAGTTCAGGTCCATAGGGTTATATTATGTATCATATTGAGATGTATTACAAGATAATGGGGATATAAATTGTGTTGCGTGCGGTCTGTGGTAGTTAAGAACATGATCCGTCTTGAGGGTCTGTAAGAATGTCAGTTAAAAGCGGTTCTAATGAACACTGCTCTTAATATATTTTTTATTATGATGAGCGTTCCCAATATGTGCTTTGTTCTCGCTTCAATAACGGTAATGAAAATGTTCGTTTAGTTTTACAATGGGGACCATGCAGAACATAACCTAAAAAATATAGGCCTCACAGAGGGGCTGTGTGTGTGTGTGTGTGTGTGTGTGTGTGTGTCTGGTGGGGGGGTGGCTCAGACAGAGCAGACAGAGCAGACCATCTGCCCTCCCTCCCAAGAGTTCCTGTAAACCTACGAGCTATAGTAAATGAATGGCTGAGCGTGTCATAAACACTGATGCTCCGTTTTGCCCGAGTCACCAACATGGCCTATTTCATCATTAGCCCCTTCTTCCTCACCCCCCTTTTGCTCCTCACGCTTCTCTGCCTAGCTTCCGCCAAAGACCTTTTAGAAAACTAACACAGTGCAAGCTTTGCCAATGGTGTGACGCGGTTCTCTTTTCCGTCTCCAAAGTGGGCGTGGTCAGCTCGACTGCCATTGGATGAAAGCAGATGACGTTAACAGACTTTTTAATATTGTCTTTTTTATATTGACCGTCTGGGATTGTGAGAGAGTGATGTTGCTGAGACAGAGCCAGGTCTTGAACAAATAATAATAATAAACTTTATTTGTATATATATAATGTGCAATTCAACATGCTTTACAGTTAACAACATTTGAAAAACAAAGGATGAAGGGAACAAATCAAAAATAAGAAACAAAACTGTTGCAACAAAGTTAATTTTCCCTTTTTTTTTTTTTTTTTAATATAATTTTAGTGGCTGCACAGTAAATGAATCCTCAATCTCCGACACATCTACGGACGCTCTGGCAACGCAGGCCAGAGCCCATGGTTTTGCCCTGCCTTGTAGAGCGTCCGCTCTCTGTGCGGGAGACCATGGGGTTCGAGTCCCGGGTGGGGGCGGGTAGACGGTCTCCCGTCACACCCAAGATGACCCATCTCTGTACCCGACCAGGCACCTGGTCACGCATGTTGTCATCTGCTCTGCGTTCCAGGCTGCACACGGCCCAGAGGGCCATCAAGCAGACCCAGGTGACGGTGCAGAAGATCGGGAAGGAGATCGAGGAGAAGCTCCGGACGACGGCCGCCTGCGACGAGCGGGTGAGGGCAGCTGATCCACTGGGGAGCGCGGCTCACCCTCGCCTCTTGCTTGTTATGCCTGTCTTCTGAAGTGTGTCGCCGTACACCCGTGATCTGCTACGTCAGTGTAGCTATGCTATTGTATACTCAGTGTGTTTACAGCTACAGTAAATACATCTCACACAATCATACTTGAATGCCTTAATATACTTAATTATGTAACTACTCATCGCACTGATTTATAAACCTAATTTTAAATCTAATTTTAGATGCATAATATATAGATGTGTGGTAACTACGGAACTGTGGTCTGCTTCAATGGATCTTTCTATATTCTCCAGTCAGAAAATGGTACGGTCGACCCTCCTGCGGGGCGAAGGGGGATGTGGTATTCTAAAAAGAGAAGGGACTGCCCCTCATAGGCACACGCACACAAACACCTCTTGAGCGATTGGGCTTTGACAAAAACAGCATTGTTTGTGTTTCCACCTCCGGCTGATGCACTGACAAGCTCCCACAGCAATAGCAAGAAAGCACATGTAGCATTTTTGGAATAGGCAGCCGCACAGCTGTGAAAATGGAGCGCTAATCCCAGGTTTTTGATGCTGTTGATGGTAGACGTTCACCTCTTAAGCATCCCCCCTCTCTCTCTCCCTGTTAGAAAAGCTCTCTGGGGAAGTTACACCTTGGTGGTTCCATCTACCAGGTAGACGCTAGTTTTGCTAGAGATTATATGCGTTTTAGACCAAACTACATAAAGGCCTGCGTATACTGTATGTTTTTGTTGTATTGATGTTGAGGTGTTTGTGTGTGCACATTATGTTAATGAATGGGGGTGTGTGTGCACATTTGTTATGTGTACACATTATATGCCCATTAGGCAAGGTGTGTGTGTGTGCGCGCGCGTTGTTGCCGCAGCGTATTAGCATCATAAGCAGCAGATTGTGAGGGTCTCTAGTGGGCTAAGAGCCCCTCGGTTCTCCCCCAAGCCCCAGCTGTCGGCCTTTGATACGCCACACTCTTTGTTCCTCTCTGCGCTGACCCCTGCGACTGCAGCCCGCACAGCTAACCGCCAGGCTACGCACGCTGGCCACAAAGGATCCCATTCAAACAAAAAAGAAAAAAGGATTTTGGGTGGGGGTGGGGAAGGAATTCTGCCCGATAATTTTCCCCTTCGCGAAACATTCTTGGGGCCTTTTTCAAAAAGAGTTCACCTCGCCTAATAAATCACCTAGTACACATCCCCTGCTCTGAGCTGAGGGAGAGCATTGTTGTGCGGTCTGGCTCCCTCTCTCCCTCTCTCCCTCCCCCTCTCCCTGCCTCCCTTATAAGGGACCGGACCAGGGCAAGCAGTTTCTTATTTCTGTGTCGTCCCTGTCCAGATCCGTGTACAGAGAGAGTCGTGTCATCTCCATTCACTCCAATGGACTGTTTTTTCAATGGCGGATCATACATGCACACGTCGGCGTAACTCTCTCTTGCCATGGCTCTGGTCCCTGTGTGAGCCTGGATCAAAGGGACGACACAAAGACACCCTTTCCCCAACCCCCACTCGCCAGTGTGTGGCCCTCTCGCCCTCTCACCCACCCACACCTGGCAGCTACATCTGCAGGGTTACAGCGTTCACCCCCATCCACCACCACTCTGTTCTGCATATTTACTCAGCTGACCAACTGGTTTTGATGTTCACCGGGGGTGGGGGGGGACTGCAAGGTAGCTTCACAGTCTCTCTCTCTCTCTCTCTCTCTCTCTCTCTCTCTCTGCTACACACACACAGGCCCCGTCAGCCCTGGCGTCTGGTGAAAGTGTGCGAGGCTTTTGCGGTTCGTGCCCGAGGTGGCGGTGGTTTAGCTTGCAGGCATCGGGGCCCCGACACCCCCCCCGGGAGAGATGGAGGCTCTATCAGTCGCGCTGCGCACCCCGCATGCTTTTTCCGCAGCGCCCTCACGGGACATCAAGGGGGGGGGCGGCTATCTCTGTTCCCTCTGAACCAGGCGGCGATTGATATCGTGTAGGTGTGCGTGTGAGCGAGCGTGCGTGTGCCTGACAAAGTAACACTTCTCCTGTCACACCAGGCCCTCTGCCCCCCCCGCCCCCCGCCCCCCTTCCCTTTAAAAGCTCTTCTAACGTGTTTCCAGGCGCTGCTATCTGCCTCTCCCGGCTTATCGTCTTTCACTGCACCCCCGTGTGTGCGTGTGCGTGTTTATATATGTGTGTGTGTGTTTCTCGTATCTCTCCTTCATCTCCACACGTTCCATCGCAGCCCACATATTCACCGCTGCTGTTCCTCATTAACCCTCCCCCCCCATCTCCTCTCTCCCAACTCCCCCGCTCCTTCAGAGGGAGAGATGAGAGGGCTGTTGACCAATGGGGCTCCCCGGCGCGAGGCCTCGATGGTGACTAATGACCTGCGGTGTGATGCCTCTCTCTCCCGGGCGCGCGGTGAGGGAGACTCCGCCATCCCCGCAGATTGATACACATGAAGGCACCTCATCTGGTGTTGATGTTCTCTCTCTCTCTCTCTCTCTCTCTCTCTCTCTCTCTCTCTCCCCCCCCCCATCGCCCTAATATCTTCCTCACAGCGCCCCCTGGGCGTGAGCTGGCGGCATGGCAAGGGCATGTGCACCCTTGTGTTGCGTGGTGTGCCTGCCTGCCTGTCTGTCTGTCTGTCTGTCTGTCTGTCTACACTCACATAATAAGATAAGATAGCACTTTATTGGATGGGGAGACGGCAGGTGTTGTACGATAATGTTGGCGGTGAAAGCCAGTACAGATAATGCACGTGAATGAGAGCCTCCTATGACCCTTGGAAGCTTGTACGACCTCAACCGGGGTCCGGGGTATTTGGAGGCATCTCCAACCTCGACAGCCCTCTCCCTCTCCTCCTCCTCTCCCACGCCAGCCGCTCAGGCAAACCTGCGTTGTTTAGCATTTGCCTCTGAGCATTCTGTGAGCTTACCCGGTGTCAATCGGTTGTTGGTTGACACTCGGCCTTCTAAGGCACCTCCGCTGTCTTATGGGCAGGGAGTCGCACCAACTGAGGTTTGAAATTGTCATTGGTGACGTGATTCTTGCCAAACTTCCTGGAAGTGCTTGGCAGGCAATTTAAACTGATGAATGCAGATACATTACTGCAATTTTTGGTAATAAGTAGTCAGTAAATGCATCGATTTACATCTATAATATTTTATTAAAGGGTGCTCCTAGTAATTGCGGCTAACTTCAGGGAACTGTTGAGAGGTGCCAGGATCTGCCATTGTAGTGGAAAAAACGGGCCCACTGGAGTGAACGGAGTTGGCGCAACTTTCCCCTTCACATGTCTCTGCTTATCGGGAGCCGGCTTGGGCATGGTAACAGCGATAGGTACCACTGCTAGGGCTCACCGCGAGGTCCCAGCGCTAGTTCCCACAGCTAGGTCCCAACGCTAGGTCCCACCGCACCAGCGCCAGTTAACAACTGCTAGGTCCCAGTGTTGGTACGGCGTTCAATAAAGCTATGTTTTGGCTCGGCAGGGGCGAGGCCATTCAACGTGTTATCGTATCGGTCCATCTTTACATGGCAGCTCGTTGTGAAGAGGGTGATGGGACAGTCTGGATTTGTTTCTTAAAAAGGTAACTGCACAAATGAATGGCCCGCTCTCTCTCTCTGTTTCCGGTCCTCTCTCGTCCATGTGCCTTGTCAGCAGAAGAAGGTGCGTGAGTGCATGCAGCTGCGAATCAGCGTGCTGCGCAGTGAACTGCAGCGCCAGAAGAGGGCACTGTCCAGGGAGACAGACCTGCTGCAGAAGGAGAGGGTGCAGCTGCAGAAGAGAGGTAAGAGACACAGCCCAGTGCTGCTTTGCTGTGCAATGTCCGTCCGTCCGTCCGGCCACAAGCAACTGAGCGAATGATGTTGATGGACGTCTGTACCCAAATAACATAACTACTGCATTCAATAATAATAATATTGACTACTGTGTTGAATACATTGGCACCGGATTAGTGTCAGGGGAAGGGGGAGTGGCTTAAAGGCGTTAAGGTAAACTCCTCATAGCCCGCTAGCTACCTGTTCTGTGTGCTAGCTGGAAAGATAATCACATCACGCATTGCTGACCTCTGACCTCACCTTTTTAACCAGTGGTAACAAAGAGCTGGGTCTCTCAGTGTATTATTAGCATTCACAAGGCATGCGCTGGCATTGATTTTCGGATGGGATTTTGCGGTCGACCTCTTACATGAATTGTTAGTCAGAAATATATAAGAAATATAAATAAATGTGTATATAAAAATAAATCGTTCCAGAATTGTACACCGCTCTTGGGTGCTTAGCCCAGTGCTTCCACCAATCAGAAAAGAGCTTGAATGCATTTGGAGATTGACGATCTGGAGCTGCTGTAGACAGAAGCTACAGGTGCAACATCAAAGGTTCTGGGCACGATGAGCACTAGATGGTAAAGCGATAATGAAAGAATGTTCCATGTTGACACCAGCGGCTTGCCGTGGAATCTAAAAACATGTTTCCACAAATCCTCTCATTGCTCACTTTAATGAAGTTATCCACATTATTACATTGAAGTTGCAGATCGGTATTTTGTTTTTAATTTCCTCCTCGCTCGGCTTAGAGGAACACAAATATAATAATCAGTACTGGATCTGGCTTGCTGGGAGCCATTGCTTCACTTGTAGTGCGGTCGGTGTAACACAGGACAAGCGTGGTTTTGTTTTCAGCCGACGAAAGACTAAACGAAACCTCAAGGCTGCATGTTTGTGGCTCCATTCTAAAAAAGGAAAAAATCCCATGGTGATGCATCTCCGTTTACCCAAGGCTTTACTACGAAACACAGAAACACTGTCTCCAGCTCTTAACAAAGCATTCCTAACGGGAGCGAGGCCAAGAAAATCCCATTATTGACAAACTGCATGTTGTTTGAAAATGTTGTGCACGGGGGATTCTGATGTGGAGGATGTGTGCCACACTTCACGCAGGGTTGTCTGTCAGCACGTTGTGTTGTCGGTGTACGCAGGAGTGACATGGTGACGGGGAGCTCTGGGACCCCAAGGAAAACCATCTGTCACACTCCTTATTTCAATCAGAGAAGTTTAGTCTTGGAGCCTTTCACGGGGTCACAAGCTCCTTTTTCATGTTAGCGCTCTCTGTTCCTCCACAAATATGAGAGAGGGAGAGAGGGAGGGGGAGACAACAGAAGAGAGAGAGAGAGGGAGAGACAACAGGAGAGAGAGGGAGATGGAGAGGGGAGAACAGGAGAGAGGGGGAGAGAGCGAGAGCAAGCTTTACATGAGCACTGTACAGGACATCAGTAATAGACCTCTGCTTGGAACTACAAAGCAAGAGCCATGGGTGTAACATCCCTAGCCACCACTCAGTTTGTCTCAGATAGTGTTCAGTGAAGCTGGACGGCTGCTCAAAGGCCTGCTCTGCCACAGGGAGGTGTAGCTTGTCCGTGCTGGCACCGTTGGCTGTTTGTCCGATCTGTCAGGTTCCAAACGCTCCAGGAATCCGTTGGATCAGCGAGCTGTTTTGCCAAAGGGCAGGGCACACTGAGTCCACCGTATTTCCTGATGGCAGCAGTTAATGATTGGCGTGCAGTTAGAGCGTGAGCGCACACACACACACACAGAAGAAACAGCGACTAAAGAGGTTCAGGGAGAAGGCGTTTTCTTTGTGTTCCGATTGTGACAAATGGCCCTTTACATTCCTTTACGTTTTTACCTGTCACCACTCTAAGACATTTCTCCTCCCTCGCTCGCCCTCTCTGCATCCCATTGGCTTGTCTTTGTCCAGATAGGACAGGTGATTGTTAGTGACTCACAAGGAAGAATGCCTTCTGCTAGCTCAAAACACACAACAACGTGTGCCTAACTCGAGCAGGCTACACTTTCTTCTTCTTTTTTTGGCATTCAGACTCATAATTCAAAACCTCAAAACCATATGTTGTTCAGATCTGTTCCGTCTCACTGTAAAGCTCCTATAATTAGCCTGCACACATTAATTTGTTTCAGCACAGGAAGGAATCCTGCATGAATTAGGCTGTTGTTGACAGGTGTTTACTCAATTTAATACGGCAGCTGATTCTCTGTCTGATTGGATTTGGATCTCCACCAAAATGCGTTCCTGCTTCACCTCTGTTGTGTTGTTCTGCACATGCCACATGTTATCGCTTGCCGTGTAAATATCTCAAGGTATTTGTAGTTTTTTTTGTCCCACACCTCTGGCTTTGCGGTCATTAATGTACCGTCTTAAAATAGCCAGGGTTTACTTACGTCAGTAAAAGAAACCATATGCGCTGTATGTCTTGATTCATAAACTAAATATATTCAAAGTTGGTAACTTTACAATATGTTAACAACTAGGAAATGAAATTGAAACCAAAGGGAGGTGTTTATTTACTCCTTATAAACCTTTGTATAGTTTCTGAGAACAATATTTGTTTACTTTATGGCAATAAGATAATGTGTCTCTTTTAAAATGCTACATGGACTGTTATTATCCTTCTTCCTGTGTCTCTCACTACTACTGTATACTGTAAGACTCGATGGGAGATTGCTCTCCATATCATCCAACCAAATCACTCTTCTCTCAATACAAATAGAGCAGAAAGCCCAAACATACAGAATAGTTTATATGGCTGTGTGTGCGTTTATGTGCGTGTATACAGTATGTCTGGCTGTAGGTCTGTGTGTCCGGTTTTCAGTTTGAAACACTGTGCTCTGCTGAGCACATACAGTACAAGAGCAGTTATGAAGCATCAATGGTCCATTAGGGTTCTCTTGTATGATGTCGTTTAAACGTGTGTGTTTTCTATTGTAATGGAGACCAGCAACAATGGGAGTTTTTTTAAAAAAAATTTTAACTTTGTTCCCTGGAAGAACTATATTAAGGTTATTTCAAAGATGGCATGTTTGTCAGTGTGCAGTGAATGATTTCTTAGGAATGTTTTTTGTCACCGCATGAGTGTTTGGCCAGCCAGTGTAAAAAGGAATGAAAGAACCCTGGCAATAGCTCCGATCATCTAGACGACTAATAACTACCTGCACAAAGCTCACTGGTTCACAGTACAGGCGGTGAACTCTCTAAGCACCAGTGTTGATTGCAGTGAGGGTTTTAGAGTGCTAGTGTTCCTGCTAAATACATGGGCATTCACACCGGGGGTCCCTAGTGTGTGCGTCGACACCGCAGAACACAGGCAACACTGCTCTCTCCTACGTCTCTCCACTGCATACTCAGGATAAATGGCCTTGGATTCGGCTGGGTCATATTCTCATAGCAATTTCCTCTACTGTAATTCACCTCCTTTCACATTGACCAGACTGCATAAATCAGGCCTGTGAAAGGCGTTTATTGTGTCTAATAATAATGGTAGTAGTTATTGTCACCCTTAGGAAACACCGCTTAGATTCCTTGCCAATAAATGTCAGTATAGTACTGCCCCCACCTCCCCCTCAGACTTCCCCCTGTCCCGATGTGGGGATGTTTGGGGGTGTTTAAAGGTTTGTGTGGCGCGTGGAGGTATTTGCCACCTTGGACAAAATGTCTCATATTGAAGCCATCATTATTTGGGTTGGGGATCGGTCGCTGTACAGTGCTGCATCCTTCAGCTGGCCGCCATCTTGTCTGAGTGCAAAGGTCGACCGGTACTGGCTGTGCACTTTTCTCTGTTCCGGCTCTGGTAAACCCCACCCTTCTATACTACAGTCTGCCAGAGCTACACCCCTTCACACCCCGTCACCCCCCCCCCCCCCCCCCCCCCCCCCCCCC
>JAODUK010005704.1:0-10100 GCA_027564635.1 Typhlichthys eigenmanni | reverse complement strand
TTAGGGGACAACATATTCCATTTTCTTTCCCACACGAAATGCAGATATGTCCCAAAAGAATCACTCGAGTGTGTCTGAGATGCACGATGCGCTTCCCAGACTAAGTACAGCACTTTACTAAACCGTAGTAAAACGCTGTAAAGCGTAACGTCTGAGTGTCGTAAATACATACACTCCCAAAGGCTACAACCATGGATGTATTATAAGAGACTACAACCGGCTAATATGGGGCTGGGGGAATTTGTGCTTAAATAGCGCACATGCCCTAGATCAGACGTCATATTCGATGGGCCTCATAAAAAAAAAAAAATGTAAACATTGCGGTTTGCGGTACCGGCGGTTGCTTTCCACGGCCTGCGGCTGGGTTAGCAACACCGCGGTATTGCAATTTTGCGATTATCGCGACAGCCCTAGTTATGTGCTATTGAAAACCACACGCTTATATTTTTATCAGGTTATGAAACATTAATTATAGTTAGAATATTAGTTATTTTATAGCGTTTTAAAGGTGTTTTTGAAAACAAATATTCAAATACTCGTTTGGAAATACCATCAAGAATTTGAAGCCTGTCAAATGGACCAGCCCTACACATTACCCCACTAGCATAACAATTAAATTCCCGATTTGTTTAAAGTCGCTTTAGAAGCATCTTCAATTGAGTTGCCATTCTGAACCGGAGCAAGCAAACGGTCACTCAGGAATGCTGAAATAAACTGTGTGTGTCTAGGAAGGACTAAGAAAGTTTACAGTCACCGTTTCAGTTCTAGTGTAAACAAATAAAATAAAAAGCCCATTTGGCATGCGGCTGCAACTATTACACCAGACACACACGGTACACAACACAAAACATGAGCTATGCGGATGTTTTTACATGCTACATCGACTGCAGACTGCATGGCTGTTGTGTGTGTGTGTGCGCGCTGCCAAGAGCCGGTTGTAGAGCTGCAGGGCTAAACATTACACTTTGTTCAGCACTGATTTACTAGGCGGCTACTCTGGACATACAGAACTGAAAACATTGGCCAATTCTGATATTGAAAAAAGGAACGCATCTCCAGTTGTGTAGGTTACTCAGCTGCTTCCATTTTTGTCTGTGAGCAACCAGACTCTTTTACATTTTGAAACCATCCCCAAAGACACATTTGACCAAATATAGGATTAAAAGAAAACTTAAGTTGATCCCTGTGACTTTAAAAATGATTGGCTCTGTGGTTAATGGTCAAAGCTGTCAAAGGAATTCACTACAATGAATGGCTAAAAAACCTTAATGCCATGGAACCCTGGTAATGATAAGAGTATGCTTCAACGGTATGATGGGTAAATGGCAAGCTGATGGCAGACAGCAGTTAGCAGGCCTGGGTTAGTGTTGCGGTGTGGACAGTGACTCAGTGTTTCCATGATATAGCATGCAAAGCACAGGGCACAAGAGACCGTCAGCCCGCTCTGCTCATTCACATTCAGGAGAAGCATCTAAGAGTAAGGGTGTGCTAATATAAATGTAAACGTGATAATCCCCATGGAAGTCAAGACTGTCTTTCCATGATAATACTGAAATAAATACAGCCACTTCTAATATGAGTATTATTTTGCAAAAGTAAAGTATACAATTAAATGTTGTGTCACTCAAACCACAAACTCCTTAAATGTTAAATATAAATAAAAAGACGACAAGAATGTGACAAAAGTATCTAATAAGACAAACTTGCATACTCAACTGACCCCACACACACACACACGCGCACACACACACACACACACCAGTGCAGGTATTCAACCGGCTGTTTCTGATAGCGCTGATGCAACACCAAATAACATTGAAAGCTAAAGCCACCATAATCATCAACGCACTGTGAGGATTATTGACACTTTGGTAGTTTTTATTTGAAAAGACATGCAGTGTTTTGTTTTGAATCTGTCTGTATGGTACATTGCAAACATTATCCATTTATAGCATTTAACATGTCTAACGCAAACCAGACTATGTAAATATATAACAGAAATAGCAGTGCTGCTGAGATTAGAATAACTAGAATATTTTTCCCACACCGTGTTGTTAAAGACCAATTCCGAGAATGTTTTGTAGACAAAAAGGATGTGTTAATTTTTAATATCATCTGATTGCTTTAACCATTTTTATTAACGTATGTAATTTCAGTATCATGTTATGTATCTTTATTGTATTCCTTTATGCACCAGTTTTAATGTTTTTAATTTATTTTGTAATCTCATTCCTTAACCATTTTTATTAATGTTGTTTCTCTGTACTTTTGTATTTGTTTATGGGAAACAACTGTGCATGTATTCCCTCTCTGTAAAGCACTTTGAACTGTACTTATGTATGAAAAGTGCTATAGAAATTATTATTTTTATTCACAGCTAAAACGCTAGAATAATCTAATGTACAAATAATCCGGCACCAACTCAATGCCTGTGAGGATGTTAGAGACCGTGAAATGATTGTTTGTGGCATAGGGGCAGAGGGGTTAGGTTGAATGTCTCACAGACAAACTCCTGAGATTTTCGTGTAAGTGTCTATATAGAAAAATAAACTTCACAGATCACTGATTATGCATTCAGCGTAATATTGAATCTAAGATATTGTACCATGATAAATCGTAATTATATCAAATGGTTATCGTATTGCACTTCTGCGTGCAAGAATCAAAGTGTTGTGACATCCTGCCCAGTAACCAGACTGGGACTCAATCAATTTCCTATGGATGTGATTATAGAACTAACAGTGTCTAGCTGCCACATACATGCAAACAAGCAATTACACACAGTCCTTGTAAACCACTTTAATTTAACATTTTGACACAATATTCTTAAATTTCCATCTTACCACATTAAGGCCAGCGTAATTAAAGCACATGTACTGCACAGATCACAACTCCACTAATTTACTGATGAGGAAATGAGGCTGGGGCTGTTTGATTGGTGGATATGGTGGCGTGTAGTTCATTTTAAATCATTGCAGAACATATCCCTGTTCCACTGCATTGCATAACTCAAACAAGGCCAAGTCTGCACACACACGCACGAACACACACACACACACACACACACCATTCAGAAGACACTTGTAGGTACATGCCGAAGCACAAGCACACACACGTAGACATTTTCTGTGTAAAACTCATCAAAGCCCTGACTCATCTCAAACTGTGGCAGTCAGTGCAAATAGCTCTCCACTCCATAAAAAGAAGAAACTTGCGCAGTAACCTTGCTCCTTTGACATTCTCTCAATACACAAACTAAGAAGTAAATTACAACTTTCTTTTAGATAATTTAGAGATAATTTTCTATGTTTGTTTTAGAAGCAGAAAGTCTTGAGCTTACATGCTGCGTATGGATTCAGTGATCCCCTATCTAAAATGTCAGTGACAGGATTCTGTGGTAAATCATGCACATCCAATAAGTAATGATGCGGCGGTGACAGGACAATGTGAAAAAGTTAAGTGTTGGATCAGAAAAGTACAGTGTGTTGGGGTTGTTCTATACCAAAGGCACAATGCATGCGGAACTAACGATGAAGAGGTCGAGCACACGCTATGTGTTTTTATTTAGCCTTTATTTATTCAACCTTTTTTTATAGAGAGAGAGAGGCAGAGAAGTAAAGGTGATCCTTATCACAGCAATTCGACGAGCCTTTAACGGAAAGTGTATGACGCAGTGTTTCAGTAGATATTTATGACTTTGAACGTTGCTTTTCCACTTTTTTCACTTTCTTTTTTTCATCACGATGCCTGTGAAACATCATGATGTCTGTAAAGGCATCGGCGATGAGACGATGACGTACACGGCAAGAATGAATGGAAGGGGGCAGCTCCCCTTGTTACAGCCGCATCGTGCAGTATAAACATAATATTAGCCATGATTTAGGACAGTTATGTACAATCAGGATTGGATTAATATATGACAAGCAGTCGTGAGCAACAAAGTTATGAATATAACATAACAGTTGGCTCAATGAAATGGTTGTGAAGGAAATGTGGCTGGTCTAATAAAACATATTTATAGTATAATTCTGCTCCTACAATATACTGTATTTTCCCCATTTTAATTGAAATTAAAACGTGAGGTTATATAGGCAAAAAGCTTATTAGGTATTTGTTTAAAAACACCAATGCAACAAAAATGTACCCAACTGTGACTTCAGTGTACCGTTACATCCCGTTGACATGTTTTCTGCACTGTAGGCCTCTTCACTTCCAGGCAAATAAGATGAGCCAGGTAAGTAGAGCCATCTTAAAGGGCCTGATTGGACTATCACAATTAATATTATTATAATTATTATTCATCATTATTAGAATTATTAATGAAGACGCGCCTCATCAGATTTAACCAATCAGGTGCAAGTGTGTCCCAGTTACAATGGCTCCTGCTAGAGATGACAGGGAAGTCAGCAACACTACATGCAGGTTCTGAAATAAACACAAATGATTTTCCATTTGAGCTTTCTTGTCTTAACCAACCATCTGACCATTCCATAACAAAACAAGCCAATCAGACAGAGCAAGGGCAGAATTTGTGCGACCAGGAGAAATATCCAATGTCTAAATCACAAGTTTGAAGTAGTCTTAATGTCCAAGGCGTATTAAAAAGGTTTTATTTTAGCGAATAACTTAATTACACCAACTTCCTACTTGTGAAATTGGTTTTGCATGAAAAAGATGTAGTTAGAAACATCACAAATTCAGCAGTGGCTCTCGCATACAGTATGCACTCGTATACAGAAATAGCCGACCCGATCAGCATGCCGGTTGGGCAACCTTTTTTGTGTTATTACATAGAGAAAACAGGATAAAAATGGTAGCGTTGGGTACCGGTTCAAATGTGAATGGTACCCAGCCAGTCCTAGTTTCTATAGCTTACAGCCAGGCTACATGATTTTTGAAAAGGATGAAGCAAACCTTTAAAATAGAAACATGAGGACAAAGCACTGCAAATATAATGAGCATGGGAGGTTTGGGGATAACAGAGTTGTACAAGGCTGATTACAGTAAGTAAGTAAGCTATACTACGGAGGTAGTAGGTAGGCCTACAACTATGGTTTAGTGATGATTGGTGCCGTCGTTTTATTATCCCAATTAAATACTGAAACATAATAAATACAATAGGCCTGTGTATGTGACACGAGTGACTATTATTTTGACCGGTAACAAAATATTTATTTGATCTATCAGCCACCTTGGCCAGTGACTCAAGAAGTGTATGTGTCAGCTTGTGATTGACAGGACAATTGTTGTATAGTCTTGCTATATTCTCCAAAGTTGCCTTTTGCACATTACATTAGCAGCTGAGAGCATGGCATTCATGAAATATTTCATGTCTCTGGGTTCCAACAAAACCATTGCAAATGTCAGGAATGTTGTGTCTAGATGGGACACAAAAATTTGTAACATTCAAGGCACTTCTTGAAGGTTGTGTGTGTAGCACTGGCATCCCAATCCTAACTGCATGGTGAGGCAAGGATGGACATTTTTCATTGATGGTGTCATGAGCTAGCTCCCTTGGCTACATAGACAGCATATCTGTAACCTAACTAACCTTTATGTTATAGAAGATATTGGCCAATTAACACAAAATTGTAGGCTAAAGAATAAAAAAATAAAATAAAGAGTTGAGTGAATAAGTGTGAGCTCACTCTAAGGACTTTAACAAAAAAAAAAAACAAGCACTTTACTAAATTCCAATCCTGGTTTGTAAGGTCATAGAAAGTACATTTTAACAGCATTGTAATTAGGTTTAGGATGTACCATGTTGGCCTCATTTTGCTCTGGGACATTACCACAAAATACGATATACATTTTCCCTTAGCCTAATTTATATAACGTCAAAGTAACTCTAATTATAAATGATTTACTATTAAATGCTAATTCAATATTACAGATAAATGACTATAAGCAGGTCAGGCAGTAGGCTACTTATATGTTATGACCATTCTCCCCCACTCACCGTGTTTCCTTACTTTCCCTCTGTAACCCCTATGCGTAGGCCTGCTCTGGTCTAGTCATATTGATCTGTAATAATGCCGTCCTCGTCGGCAAATGTAGTAATGTAGTGTAGTAGGTAAAAATGGTCAATAGCTACTTCGAGTTTATAGCCTGCCTACTGAAATAGGACTCTTCTGAAGTGGTGGGCAGGATTTATATGCTCATATAATTCGCACAAAAGATGGACAGACAGCGATTGTAGTCATCTAGCGAAAAACCAACAATATAACGGTAGGCACCGCAGGCTACAGCAAAGTGAGCAAGAACAGTAAACTATAAAGATGTTTCGTTTTGCTGTTGTTAGCATAATGCATTGATTGCATTGCCAGATGTATGTAGGCATCGAGATGGTGTGATACAGCCAAGGTACGAGTATTGTATTTTGCACCTGCGTGTGTGTGTGTTTGAGTGAGAGAGAGAGGGTAAGAAGAGAAGTAAGGTGATCCTTATCACCTTACTTCTACACACCTGATTCAAATTAATAACGAGCTGTGTTGGAGCAGGGAGACATCTAAAACATGCAGGGCTGCGGCTCTCTAGGACCAGGATTGGGGACCACTGCACTAGATTTTAATAACTGTTTGAATGCTGCTTTGACACTTTATCACCACTATATTTAAATATTTTTTACTTTCATTTATTTTTATCACAATGCCTGCAAAACATTGTGATGCCTGTCAGCCATCGGCGATGGAGGATGGCATCGTCTATCGGCCCAACCATAACACGAGTACTCGCTCGCTTGCAGGGCACCATGCAAAACTTAATTGAATAAACTACCTGTTTTACTGGAGAGAGACAAAATCCAAAAAGACGTTAAGTCTCTGGTAAAGCAAAACACAAAACGCTGTAGAATTTAATAATTTGGTCAGATATTCAGTTGTTCCCAACTTAAGTATACCCATGCTCGTTTGACGGACTGGCAGAAAAGCCTTATTTTATATTTTGCATAATATCATTTTGAGACTTTAATTTAATTGCCAATAGCCTACATATTTCAAAATACATGTAGGCTACCTTTTTACTTATGCTTTTTTTCTGCCAATTTAAATGGTTCTATATGACATTTTACCCACTATGTCACACTAAGCATGCCAGCATCAATTCATTCTCTGTGTAGGATATACTCCACTATACTGTATCTTTACATAGGAAAAAGGTGTAAGAAAAAAATAGTACATAGCACTTTTAAGATGTGATAAGAAATGAAACAGAATCATGAGAGCTGCTTACTATATCACAATTGCAATATTTGCCAAACTAATCTCAATCTTACTTTCAGGTCAAATTGTGCAGCCCTAATGGAAACCCCAGGCAATGCTGGGAAGGTACTGGTACCCATAGAAATAGCAGATATGTTTCCATGCAAACAAACCCCCATAGGGCAAAGTTGATGTTGTTGCCTGGTTTGTGGGAGAAATGGAAAATCCTAACAATCTCAGGAAAGCCAGTTATTACAGACTTGACATTACAAGCGGTAAAGGTACAGGTATATTATTAAATGGCTATGGTAACCTGCTTGGAGTACAACAATAGTAAGCCAATAAATACTGGCTACACACGGATTATATGCCTTAATAGATTATCCAGCTAAATCAACTAAAAGGGAGACAGTTACTGTATAATAGTTAAAATGTTTTACTCTGTGTATTTGTTTGAGTGCATGTGTGAGTATGTACAATCACATTTTTTAAAGATAAAAAAAAGGTCTACTGGCCATTATGAATGCAAATAAAAACATACATTTTAGAGACTGTACAAAGTAAACCAGTGCTTATCCATGCCACAGATGATTTTACAGCCCTATTGCATTGGAGCAAATGTAACAAAGGGTTGCCTTAGTCAATTTTGAAACAAACACACTTCACAAAAAACAGTGGCGTATTTTAAAGGTCATCCAAAAACCAAGTTGGGACTGGCAACAGTCAAGGTTACTCTCAGGCCTTGCTTGGTCAAAGAGAAAAACAATCTGCCCCTAGATGATGTCACAAAGCCTGAAACCCACAACTGCTAAGAGAGCAGCAAATACAAGCTAGCTGGTTAGAGTTACTTATCCCTCTAAAGATGCTACACAACTTCCATGTTGGTATCAGATGAGGGGGAAGGAATAGGGGTGGCAGTTATTAGTTCCACAAGGCAGCCTTTCAGAGGCTGAGCATTAAGTTAATTTAAAGCTGTGATTATGTATTATTCATGGAAAGCTCTCATAGATTCATCTTCTAATATAGGTGAACCAGCAGGTGTTCATTCTGCTATGCGTTTGCCTTTTTGCACCGTAGCACATGGAGCATTACTAGTACCATACACCCTCGACTACAACTGGTTTGTTGTTTCCCATATGGAGAATAATTGTTCTCTATGACAAATCCGATCAAAAACAAGACAATGAACACGGTTGAAATAATGTGTAAACTGAATCCATCTCCTCTACCACTTGCTATTCCATGTGGCTCTTCCACTCACACACCAAGTAATTATTTGGTTACTACGTTGCACCATTCTGTTGTAGATCAGCTGGTTTCGTTTAGCCAATAAGGAACTGAAGCCATTTACATGCCCGTTACTGTACGTCTTCTGTAAGGGCATTACAGCCATCGGACACGAATCCGTAGGTAGGGACGGACAAAAATAAAAGCACCAAGGGAAAGGTTTGAGGTGGGTGTGAAAACACCCTTTAGCCACACTGCAGGAGTTTAAACACGTCTGACTACAGCTCGTGGACCCGTCATAGAAATGAGTCAGCTGGTCAAACCGCCCTCGTGTACGGCCCTGCCCTCCTTCTCCCCCTCTCCCTCGAACATACTTTAGAGGGAGTCTTCATTTCCTGCCTCCTTCCCTCCAGGCTCGTGGGCTGTCTCTGTATTCCCCCTGGGTCAGCAGCACTCAGATGAAGCTAGTCATTCTCCCATGCCTCTTTCTCCTCATCATATTTTCAATTAGGAGATACCCCGGCCACAATCTCCGTGCTTCCTCTGTCACTTAACCTATAGCCTCTACCACCTCCCCCTCAACCAGCCAGCCTCAGATACTCTTTCCCGTCATTCTATGACCGTCTCTCTCCCCCTCCTCCTTCCACGGTTACCTTGCGCAGCCATTTTTCTGGTGTGTGTGTGTGTGTGTGTGTGTGCGCGCGCGCGTACAAACTGTATAGTGTGTGCGTCAGCTGGTTATGAGCTTGGACAAGAAGTGACACCTTGTCAGTCTCATCAACAGCTGCCTAAACCACCAGCTCTCAGACTATAGTGAGAGGTACACACCAGCCACCCATCAAGCTGAGAAATCCATGACTGTGGCTCTACAATATAGTGTAGAAACTCTTCCATCTTTTAACCTCCTGGGTTTAAAGTGTGTGCAATTGTTGTCAAATTATGACTGAAGCTACTTTGTATAATCACACAGGTCAGGGCATACCATGTGTCAACAGCAGAGGCCCAACAACAGGAGTGAGTTGAACTACGTGGAATAATGTCATTTTATCATACTTAAATATGTATATATTTTTTGTTCACTTGATATGTGTTTTGTTATGTTGTTAAAAACCACACACACACAAACACAGCTACATTTTGCTATACACACCAACTTGTTGCCTCCCACACACAACTGGCCTACATTCTCCACCCCAACCAGTCAATACATGAGTGAATAGCCTCAAACCAAAGGAATCAAATTTACATTCTTGAAAAAGAGGTACAGGCTGGCCTCGATGTTAAACTTAAAAACAAAAAGAAAGAAAAAGTAGCAGTATGTCATCCATATAGTAAGTAAATATGGTCAGGCTGACAAGCTGGTGTCTATCGCATCTTTAACAGGCAACTCGACTACCTCAAACCAACCAACCTTGGTCGCTGACAGACCAGGTTGCTCTCTGACTGACAACAGAATGTTTTCCCAGACTGATATGTCAAGCAAGACGTTGTAGAGACAAAGCATGTAAAATCAGGATGGCTTAACAGGCTATTGTAATATTTTTATACAACTATGTCAGCAGTGAGTCAGGCCCCTTCCTTGGTGGATGTTGCTAGGAGACCGCGGGGGGGGGGGGGGGGGGGGGGGGGGGGGGGGGGGGGGGGGGGGGGGGGGGGGGGGGGGGGGGGGGGGGG
>JAODUK010005702.1:0-10100 GCA_027564635.1 Typhlichthys eigenmanni | reverse complement strand
AGAGTTATGTAAAGCTTTTGATGGGACAGTTAGGTCCTAGAGATGTGGTGACAACAGCTGCGTAGAGGGGGCCCAATAAAAAAATTTTGTCATGGGGCCCAAAATTCCTGGCGGCGCCCCTGACTACGAGTGCTACGCATTGTACATATTTTGAGAAAATGTATGATTTTATTGATTTTTTAATTTTTTTTATAATGAAGGTACTCTATTTTCTTCAGTGTAATTATAATTGGCAAATAACATGTTTAATCACCTTTTACTCATAATTACCAAGGGGTGTTTAATGTGCCTATAATTCTAAAGGGCACAGTTGTACCTCAATGTGTAATTAATTTACTTAATTAATTTTTAACAGACAATTAAATCATGTCTGTTTCATTAGAATGTTTGCTCAGTGATCCGTAATCATTATAAAGGGTAAACCAGGACATTGAACTTGTTAAAGAAGTGGGTCACACGTGTTTTGTTTGACATTGTCAAATGTCAAGTTCAACGTAATTCACTATACTGTATTCATAAATCGCTGTCCAGTGTACAGCAGCTGTAAATCATACTGTATAGCAGAAGCCAAATAATATAACTTCCAAATATGAGGGAATGAGCAACAAACAGTACTCATTATTGCAGTAGTATTACTGTCCAACTATTGTAGTGTATGTTCATTTATAATCAAATCCAATACATTTTCAGTGGTGTTAGATAAATTCATGATATGTGTCCTTTATTTAGCAATTATGACAATTATAAATAAATGTTTATTATGGGTTTAGTTTACACTCTTCCACTTAACATAGACTATGGAACAGTAATGGTTCTCTTGACATACAGTAGCCTAATAAGCTAAATTATCTTAACAGCTGTAGCATATTCCACTAAATGGGCCCTCTCCAAATATCAGACTTTCTGTATCCATGCTGGTCTCAGGGCCTGGGGAAAGAAAATACAAATTTGCTTGAAAAGGGCCTTTAAATTTGTGAAATATAAGTTGCCAATCATTGTTACCTGCCTGATTGGCAGCTAGGTAGTTGTGGGTTGTTGGTTTAGGTCTGTTGCCTGCTGGAGGAGGTGGAGGAACAGGTCTCATGGGCCTTATGGGTGGTTTCTAGGTGTACACATATCGGGCATTATCACTGCAATTTAAGGACTACGTAAAAGAAAACTGAGGTCAAATTTGAATATGTGACAAAGATCATACTTGTGGCCCTGCTGGGCTCAAGCTGAAAACAGGCCTTTGGTTTTGCCAGTGAGTGTGCTGCTGTTTGTTATGTGTGTTGACACTGTTGAAGAAGAGAGAATGTAACCGTTTATTCACTCTAGACAGGACACCTATGAGCAACAACACAGCGTTTACAGGTCTTACGTTGGTAAGATAGGTATTTGGTGTCGTTTAAAGATGAATGCAATCACTCCCAGAACCAGCAATAATGCACACACAGAAATGGCAGCAACTGCCCCTACAGAGATACAAAAACATATTTTATGGTTAAAGGGTCCTTGTTTTGAGGGAGGCAGGTGTAACATGTAACAATATAAATTATTTGTTTTGAATTTATGCTTTGATATTGTATGTTATATGAAGTGTGTGGCACTCACCTGTGGAAATTGTAGTGAAGCTTGGATCTTTTGTATCACAGTTTGGAGGCAGCCATCCAGGTTCACACTGACAGTTGTTTGTATGATTACACACCTGAGGAAATTACACACAGTCACTCCCTTGAGTGAGGATTTGAGCAGATTGTTGTAGAATGTGACGAGGCACCACACGATCAATTCCACAACATTTTTTGAACCTAGTAAATATGTGAGTGATCAACATTGAATATAACCGTGTATACAGTACTCACAGCGTGGCCAGGACAGTTGGCTGAACAGTTAGTATTTCTGTACGCTACATGAAGATCCACACAGCTGTCACGGGCAAGGTTAGGGCTGCAGACCTGGAAAACAGAGCAACCAACCGAATGTGGTTAACCTAACATCGATCCATCTTGCATTTTACATAATCACATAGAAATTGGGTGTGGTTACTGTTCAGTAATCTATGTAGACTTTACACAGTGCATTACATGACTACTCCATCCATATACAGTAGCAGCACTCAAGTCTCTTTACCTTACCATCTCCACATTTAATTCCAGGGTCTGCTTGCCTGCAGCGGATTGGGTATTGCTCTGTCTGTGGACATCGGCCAGTGTAGCAGTAGCCTTGGCTTCCGTCGCAGGGCAGGCCATTCACAGCAAAGACATCCTCAGGACAAGTAGCGTTCTTCCCATCACAGTATTCGGCCAGGTCGCAGTTATCCTGCTTCCTGCGACACACTCTAGACCGAGGCAAGATCTTCGGGGATACAGTAGAAATCCCATTAAGGAATATCATTTGTTTCACTTAACTGTGACACGAATACACAGCAGACATTCATGGCCGGCTTCACAGACATGGATTAAGCCTAGTCCAAGACAAACAAAAATTCAATGAAGAATAAAGTTCTTAGTCTAGGACTAGCCTTACTCTATGTATGTGAAACTGGCCCATAGTGTATAGAAAAGTGTAAATAGAAATAACATAACCATATTGTTCTCACCTTACAATTGTCACAGCACTCTCCCACAGCACACTGTGAGCCTGTGGTAAAGGTACAGGTAGTGGCGTTGCAGCAAGGGTTGGTGCACTCCTAGTGGAGCAGTGAAACACAGTCCATCATCGGATTATTGCAACCAGGTGAATAAAACATATCACCAGGTATCTGTTTTATGGCAGCAAATTAATTGTCTTTTTTTTGTGTTTTCATAAAAATTATCACAAACCGCTGTTCATTTATTTAAATACACTAATATTACAAAATCTTATGCTTATAATAAAGTATACTAATTATGCCAATGTGTACAGTGTACAACTGAGAATCAAGTAAGGATTTGAAAGCATGCTCATTGATGCGCAACTGTAGTCTGGGCTTGTTTAGGGACCAAACCCTCAACGTTTCGGGGGACAACACTCTAGACTACTCTGCCTTATTTATTGAAGTAAACTGAGTCTCTTCCAGTGGCAATGAGTATGGTCATTACATTAATTTACCATCAGAGTGCCACAATCGCAGTCCTCGCCCTGCTCCAGAAAGCCATTACCACAGACTGCAGGGGCCACCAGGTCTTTGATTTCAGGCATGTTTAGCAGGCACTCAGGGTTGCGAGATGTCTGGAACTGTTCGTAGTTGGTGCTACTGCAGCTACTAAAGGACCTAGGAATGTCATAGCTGTGGAACACAACATAATTTACCTGTTAGCCTGCAGGGGGGATTCGGTAGAACATTGCTGGTTAGCTGGTCTAACATGTTAAACATTAATTAGTTCCTGATGTCTATTTCTGATTATTTTTACCTAAGGGCTGCTGCCATGATGCAACTATTACCAGAACAGGCACAGGCACTGGAATCATCATGGTTCATGCCTAGGTTGTGCCCCATCTCGTGGGCCAGTGTTGCCCCCACAGCGATGGCTGCTGCGTTGTGGTCCTGGAAAGAAACCTATCATGTTATTACTTTGGAGTTAAATGGGAATTCCAGGCAATTTTCACCCGGACCTCCTCATTTGGGTTGATGTCTGGTGATTGACTTTGCAAGTCTAAATCCTTTCACTTTTTCTCTGTCATCAGAGCAGCCCATATCCCTGTCTGCAGCAACATCTACTAGCATCTACCAACAGGAGACCAGGTGCAGCCCTGTTGGAGTCCAACAGCAACTCTGAAAATGGATGACTTATGACCGACTATGTAAACACAGCTCTCGTTTTGGCTGTACAAGGATGTAATGGCACGCAGAAGTGGCCCTGGTACCCCATACTCCCGCAGCACCTTCCACAGAATCTCATATGATTTCAGGAATTGTATGTTTTCTCTAAGTCCACAAAACGTAGTAGACTGGATTGGAAAACTCCCAGTCCCCCTCAATTATCTGACAAAGAGCTTGTTCCACGTTTGGGACAGAATCCACATTGTTCCTCCTGAATCTTTGGATCGACTGATGGCCTTAAACTCTTTTCCAGCACCTTGCCATAAGATTTTCATGGGAGGCCTAGGAGCGTGATTCCCTTATAGTTGGACCACACCCTTCGGTTACCTTTCTTAAAGATTTGGATCACCACCCCGGTCTGCCAATCCAAGGGTATTGTTTCCTAGCATGACATGCCAAATGGATTGTTAGTCACAAGTCTATCTGGGGAGCCATTCGTCGAAAAAAAAAAAAAAAGAATTTGGCAGTTGACTGGATCTTGTCATTTTCTCTGTAGGCAAACCTCCACGACTGCGGGCATCCACCGCTAGTTCTAGGGTTGCCTCCATGGCAGGCACAAACTAGCTTTTTGACCACAGCTCTTGGCAACTCCATCAACAATGGAGATTTTAAACAGGGTCCATTCAGACTAAGATTTTGTCATGTCGCCAACCTTATCCGGGAATATGGAGAAGTTCTGTCAGAGGTTAAAATCATTCCAAACAGGGTCTTCCTACAAACATTCCCAAAACACCCTTACGCATCTGAAAAGGATGTACCAGATGCACCTCTCACACCAGAGCTGGCTCCTTCCCCTCCAGAGAGGTTACATTGTACCAATGGCCAGTTTCTGACACCACAGCCTGGAACACCCATAGCTGCTACACATTTTCCCATTGTTACATTATCAATAGATATTAGTTAGCCCACTGCAGAAGCAGCGATGCAAGCCAAAGTTGTGCATCATTTGCAGATCCCTTCTTTCTTCACACTTTGGGCTTTCCATCACATTGGTGGAAGTTATTCGGCCTGATCAGTCCATAAAACGTTGTGGCTCATCTCTGTACTTCTTTTCCAATTGTAATTTTGCCTTCCAATTTATACTACTGATTAGTAGTTTGCATCTTGTCATCTTCTTCAAATGATTGATAGAGATCCCTTGATACCTGCCCTGTGAAGTCTGATGGTGTCACTTACTGATGTTTCTCTCATAAACTGCAGTTGCCTTTCATGGTCAACCCAGTCTGTTTCTCTTTCTTTCCAAAAAGAACATTCCAAATTATTGTTATATAACGTTATATCCAGAGACATTGCACAAGGCACTATTTCCCCTTTTTTCTAAGCTTCAAAATGGCTTGCTTTTTTGCCACAGACTCTCTGGTCTTCATGTTGGTTTGTACAGTATATATTTTGACACATCATCACAGACAAAATTCAAGAATGAATGTCTATTCTTGCATTTAGCAAGAATAGACATTCATAAAAATGTATTGTTTTCCCAATTAATCTAACAGGAAACACTGGGGAAACAAGAAATACCTATCACAAGTTCTAATAATTTAGGCTCTAATCAAATCTGAAATACATTTCTGTTTTGTATACATATTTTGATGTCTAACTTTATTGTCTTCAATATAGTAAAAACTAAGGAAATTGAGTCCTTGCAGTTACAATACTTTTGGAGGGGACTGTTTTGACAGCGGAGATAGACAAAACTCTTAACTCACTTAGCTTGTTAAAATAATCACCAGTTGGAATTGCAACACTTTCCAATCAGCATTTGAAAGGATGTGCATCTTCAATGAACACTGACTCTCTAGAGCCGCTTACCTGCACAACTCCAGATGAATGAGTTGAGCACAGTGTTCCAACGTACGCTAAGCCCACTGTGGCTCCATCAAAATCAATACCACTGAAAAACAAACAGAAATTAAATGTCACTTCTGCCTGCCATTCATGCAGTTTGAAAGTAATGATTGCAGTCTTAATAAAACATGACCATGATAAAATGCACATCATTTGAATTGACGTTTTGCTGTCATTCATTTGTGTGTCTGTTTTGAACTTAGTGTTAATTTCATTCCTATTTTAATGTTTGCTTTTTTCTATGTGGAACTCTTCCCCTGAACTTTTTCTCGCTTCCTGGTCAAAGTGTTTGTTCTAAGCAGGCTACTGTATGTGGGCATAGTCATCGGATAATGATACAATGGGCCCCTGGGCACAGACGTGTGCTGTATATGGACCCTTCTCTCCCGGTATAGATTCCTTCTGTAAATGCAATGAAGCGACATCTGACATGTAGTGATCCATGTTCAGGAGACGCCCATGAACAGCATATTATCTAATACGGTGCATGTACATTCACCTGTATGCTGCATCTCAAATGGATTAAAATTACAGCACAAGAACATTCAAAACCACCAGCACAATATTAGCAATGTACACCTCTCTCAACCACAAATATGCTTGCTTTTTGGATATCTCCCCACAGAGTAGAAGGGCCCATTTTGGCCAAAATGGCATGCATGGTAGTTCCAGCTGGCAATTATTTAACATGGTGTTAAACAATCATTTATACTACACAGCTACATGTGTCTTTGAGCTGATTCAGCACAGCTCAGCACCACGGCAACGTGGACATTCTAGAGACCACTACATATGCAGGTTAGGATATTCTGTTCTGGTTGTTCTGTTCCATAGCATTTGTAAAACATATTTTGCAGTTGTATGCAAGTATTGAACTTCTTGACCTTCTTACAAGGTCACTTGGTCTAATGTAATGCGGAGGATGACCTGATAAGATGGGCGTTGTCATGTCTCTTCTTCAGCTCGGTGGTCCTCCATTTGTTGAAAGCTTCCAGTGTGGACCCAGCTGGGGGTGTCACAGAAATCAAGTCCCTGCTGGACCACACTTCAATCCCCACCAGGGCGATGAAGGTATTGAGAGGTTTGTAGACCTGCACACAAAACCAGATTTGAGCATTGGCATTGCTTTTTCAAGGTCATATTGGTTCATCAGCTGACACCACAGTGAGGTAACCTGGACGATTGTTGTGGATTCACTTATGATCTTTCAATTTAAGATTTGATCTAATATACAAATTCTAAAAAATATATAAATGTCATTAAACTGTATGGAGACCTATATATATGCTACAGTAGTGAGTGGCAATATAGTAAGGTGAGACTCATGTAATCGTGGTGATGTAGTGATGTTAAAAAATAAAAAGCGAATTAATATATTTCTTTTAATTTTGTATGAGGTACATTCGGCTGTATAATGTAGGGTATTTTAATCCTTTGACAGTCTGGCAATAACGATAACAACTCCCATCTTATGATTTTGCCCGCTCAGATGTTTTACCTGGCCATTTCTACTCCCAACAAATTGGCTATAATGTGTTGTATTACAACTATTTCTTTTACAATTACCCAGACTTTAACGTGTGAAATTTTCATTATTACTAAGTAATCTGTCAGTGTGAATAATGTGGCTCATATTATTAATGTATAGCAGGGCTATTCAATTCCAGTCCTGGAGGGCCGCTGTGCTGCATGCCTGCTCCAGCACACCTGATTCTAATGACTGGGTTGTTATCAGGCTTCAAAATACCAATTCATTAGATTCAGGTGTGTTGGAGCAGGGAGACGCCTAAAATATGCAGGGCAGCGGCCCTCCAGGACTGGAATTGAATAGCCCTGATGTACAGTGTTCCCTGACTTATGCTCCATATCTGTTAGTAATGTTCCCATCCATGTTTTCTCTGTGTTCTGAGTTTCACCAGTCCATGTTTTGCCTGTCTCTGTTCTGACCCCATGTTGATTGTTCTATTAATTCCACCTGGCCCTCGTTGACTCTGTCCAATGGTCGTATACTAAGCGACTCACAATAAATATATTTGTCATATTGCTGAAGGTCTGCTGAATACAATAGGCCATACACCAGCAATCGTGCCATAATAACTGCTCTACAGTGCAGGGAGGTGTGTGTGTGTGTGTGTGTCTGTCTAGTCTATGGAGAAAATTATTAATTTTAAGTAATGGTTAGTTTTATCAACAACATTTTTCCAATAATTTAGGGCAGCATTTCTACAAAATTCTTAGTCAACTTCCCTAAATGTAGCAGCAATATGGTGACTCACCAAATTGACAAAGTTGACAACTTCAAATATCCTTTTACGGAGCTTATCTCTGTCTCCATTCCATTTTAGGTACTGCAAAATATTGAGAATGTTTCTCCAAATTTACTCAATAGCCAATAGCTACAGTATTTGCCATATTAATGTTTAAGTGCTGTGGTAATGCCTTTTCACAAAAAAACAAATACATAATTTCACAATCTTTCACACTGAATGTGGGAGTTAAGCTCTTTGTTCAAAATGATATTTCCAATATGAAACCAACTTTTAACCTTACTTTTTTATAAGGGCAAATGGCCGTTATATGATCCACCTGACATGTTCAGACACTATACACTGCACTTAATATCATTCTCCAGACACTTATAGTATATCCAATAAGTTAATGTATCAATAGATGAATAGGTCATACAGTACACCAGTTATTATACTCTTCTAGATATAATCTGTTAGAATAGATATGGACAATGATGTTGACATTGTCCCTATCAATCAGCAGAATCAATAGGACATCTACTTTATCAACATACTGTGCCATTCAGTCCACAAAAGCAATATCTAACAATACACAAGCAAATACAACATACTTTACATAAGTATAACCTACTTAGCATAAAGCAGGGAAGTTCAAAGAAGAATAGAGACAGTTTGTGCCACACAAGAAAGTACAAGTTGATGTTCTGATGTTTATGACAGACACGATTAACTTTAGGTTTCATAAACAAACATACCTACATACCTAATGTTTTTCTTTCATGCTGATAATCCATAGACAATAATATCAACATGTCTTTATGCTAATAATTACTTACCTCACGGTTATCTGCAACAAGATAAAGCTCAATGTGTTTTTGCTTCTGGAACATAGAAGGACCCTAGCAAATAAAAATATACACATAAAATAAAGAAATAGAACTGAATCGAAAGAAATAAAAAATTAACACAATGACTATCCAACAAAAGAACAACACGAATGAAAAGAGAACAGCTGTACAGTAGTAGTAGTATTAGCAGCAATACAGTATATAAACCTACTGCAGCTCGGGACAGACAGAGAACAGCTGTACAGTAGTAGTAGTATTAGCAGCAATACAGTATATAAACCTACTGCAGCTCGGGAGCGGGATTTGCCCGTGGGTGGTTCAAAGTCAGTGCTCCAGGTGGTGTTGGTGACACCACACACCACTGGCTTGGAGTTCTGCTGCTCAAATGTCATCACAGCATGGTCCCCCTCATCTCCCCCTGACAAGGGCTCCATCAGGTATTTCTGGGCAGACGTCTTCAAATACCCCCTGAAACATATACCCCCATCCCCCCCGTTAACACAGGTGTGATCTGTGTGTGTGTGTGTATGAGATAAATTGTTGAGAGAAGGTTGGGCTGCATGGGGTCTTACCTGAGTCCATCACAAGTGCTGATGCTGACCATGGACTCACTGTCATTCACAATGTGGCCATGATAATAGCAGTGATCCTGGGGACAATACAACATGACTAATGGGCTGTATCATCCTCATACAGTACTTGAGGTGATACAGTACATACAGTACAGCATGCTAGCGAGAACATTTTCTGGATGCAATAAGATTCACATTGTCATGTATGGTGTGAAAACTAAAGGATATTATGTACAGTATGGTCATGTTTTACACATGCCCATGCACTTACGATGTCAGTAGGGTTTGTGGTGGCTGGCGTGCCATCTTCTTGGTAATAAGTCTCACTGTAGTCACTGGTGAGAACATGTCTGAAGATCCCCCAAACCAAAACCCATGATGTATTACTCTTAACATTGTTTGTAAACTGCTTTATGCTTTATTTTGGCTTTACAGTACGATTTACAGAAATTAAGTGTTAACCAAAGAAGCATAATGTGTGTTTTGTCCTATTGTTTGTCCACAGAACAATAACATGATGATAATAGCCTGCCCAAAATGTTGTTTGTCACGCTGGCGTCCCGTGGCGTGGCCGCGCCCTCTAACCGGGCGCGCTCTCACGCGCCTTCCCCGGAGTACTGATAACCGATCTGTGACAGGTGGCAATCAGGGCCTCCCAAACCTGTTCCTCATCCCGTGATTGCTCCCCTGTCCTTATATTCTGTTCTGTTGTGTTCACCCCTTGTGGGTTATTATTTTTAACTGCTAAGGCTAAACTTGTTTTCCCTATTGTGTTTGTTCACCCTTGTGTTATTAAACTCTT
>JAODUK010005700.1:0-10102 GCA_027564635.1 Typhlichthys eigenmanni | reverse complement strand
AGACCACACTGTGCCACACGCCTGACCTTGAGAGATAGCTGCCCTCACTAGGTTCTCCGGCAAAGCCTGTTGTTTTCACTTGTGTTCACTTTTAAGCAATAAGATCTAATATATATATCTAAAATAGAATATCTAAAATGTAAAGCACAATTTTCTACAATGTATGGAAGTCAAAGTCCTAGATCAGGGTTTTCCAATCCTGGTCCTGGAGGGCCGCTGCCCTGCATGTTTTAGATGTCTTCCTGCTCCAACACAGCTGATTCAACTGAATTAGTCATCGTAATGAGCTATTAATTTGAATCAGCTCCAGGACCAGGATTGGGCACCACTGTCCTGGAGTATTAGCCACCAACATATACATTAAAACAAAAATGTAATGGCTGTTTGAAAACACAGCTCAAAAGCAGCTCAAAATGCTGCCCTGGAGAATTCACATGACTAATAGATGGAAGTGCATTAACCTTGCTTGATTGACAATATGGCCCTAAGTCTGCCAATACTGGTGTTGTAGCATGTATTAAGTCAGGACAAAGACAACATTGGTTTGATTGGTTCTTTTTTAACTTTTTTAATTTTTATTTAGCTAAAAGTGAAGCATGTCGTTTGCTTCCTGAACTTAAGTAAAGCATTGAGAGGCATACATACATACACACACATACATACTTATGCACACCTACATGTGTACAAGTACATTCACACACAGGCACATTCACGCACACACGCATACACACACATACGCAAAACACAGTGCTTTGGGGAGGAGCGGAGTCATCAAGTCAAATCAGGTTTATTCACGTAGCCCTTAATCACATTACAGTCTCAAAGGGCTGCACAGGCCAACATTTCCATGGAAACAAACCACACCCCCTTCATATCATCATGAGTTATCCTCCCATGGAGAAACAGTTCAGACCAATGACGTCTCTTCCCCCCCCCGCCTCTCTCCAGCCTGTAGCGCCCGCCCAGACCCCCTGCCCCCCGTAACCCCGGCACCCCAGCCCGGCGGTGGTGGAAGCAGCGGAGGATCCAGCTTCTCCACCGGCAAGGCCAACGGCCTCTTCCCAGACCCCACCAACAAGAACCACCTCTACCAGTGCAGCCAGGGCCAAACCTACGACCAGCACTGCGCCGCCGGCCTGGAGTTTGACAACTTAAAGGGAGACTCTTTTTACATTTTGTTTGTGTTGTTTCTCTGGAGCTTGGTCCCCGGCGGTGTGCAGTGCAACATCTGGCCACCAGGGGGACTTTATGTAACAACAGATCCAACTGTGAGCAGTCAACTGACCAACACAAATAAATATGGCATTAAAAGAAGCACTGAGTCTCTGAGCTTTTCTTCGTGTCTGTGTCTCGCATGTGCCGGTTTCCGTTCAAGTCACTTTCATTTACAGCACTTTATTAGGCACTAAAAGGAGATCGGTGGAAACAATAACATTTCCCAGGAGACAAATGCAGCGGTTGTTTTGTTAGAACATTGGTGGTTTGGCAGATTCTTGGAAGAATCTTGGAAGAATCTCACCATAATCAGTACTAAAGCACGGACACAGCCGTAGAAAAAGAAGCTCTTATAACAAATAATTGATTGAAGATTGAACATTCTTGCTAAAAACGTTCGAAAACACTGGTGGGTGAATGGCACAAAAGGAACAGCAGATACTCCAGCAAAACAAAGGGTTGTAATTTAATAACAGCAACATAAAAAATGTTCATTGGATACATAATACATAATTAACACATTAAAAAACACAGACACCAACAGCATCATCTACTCCAGCAAAACAGTGTCTCTAAAGCCACTGGAGGTATCATTTAATAACAGCAACGAATAAACAAACAAGTGTTCATTGGATATACAATACATAATCTACTTCATAAAAAGGTACCATCATCACCATGCGACACACACAGACGCCAACAAACTGCAGAAAGGTTCACCAAAAGGTTAGCCAAAATGCCACAAGCATAATGACAATGACAGAGCCATACGAGACAAAACAGAGACAAAACAGACCTAAGAGGGCGATGAGAGACATAACAGAGACAAAACAGAACCATAAGAGAGCCATACGAGCCATAACAGACCTAAGAGGGCGATGAGACACATAACAGAACCATAAGAGACATTACAGAGCCATACAAGACATTACAGAGCCATAACAGACCTAGGAGAGCGATGAGACATACAAGAGCCATAACAGAACCATAAGAGAGCCATATCAGACCTAAGAGTGCAATGAGAGACATAACAGAGACAAAACAGACCTAGGAGAGCGATGAGTCATTACAGAGCCATGAGAGAGTCCTAGGAGACATATCAGAGCCATAAGAGAGCCATAACAGACCTAAGAGGGCGATGAGAGACATAACACAGACAAAACAGACCTAGGAGAGCGATGAGACATTACAGAGCCATGAGAGAGTCCTAGGAGACATATCAGAGCCACGAGAGAGCCATAGGAGACATATCAGAGCCATGAGACATAACAGAGCCATGAGAGACATTACAGAGCCATGAGAGAGCCACATGAGACAATACAGAGACCTAAGAGAGCTAAGCCATGTCAGAGCTGGCAGCTAGAGAAGACGTTTATGTCGGTCTCTGGCAGCATCGGGCCGTGCGTCCTGCGGCGACAGCGTTCCCCTGAGTATCGCTGGCCTCGGTGGACCTCCAGGTAGGGACGCCAGTCCTTTGAGGGAGAGCACGCTGTCTTCAGGCGCTGTTGAGAGACGCACAATGATGGAGGTCAGAAAATGGTAGAAATGCACCAATGGAACATGGCTGATGGTGTAGTATTGGGGCATATATTTTCATTTACAGCATTACAGACGCTTTCATCCAAAGCATCTTAAAGGTAATAAGAGATTGTAAGCAAATGCACTTTTTGTAAAAATAACTAAATTTCTCCTTGCGGTCCAATATTATACCGTTCTCTGTTTCTGTTTGAATTTGAGTTTGAATTTAGCAGGCGTTTTTGAAAATAACTTATTATACCTTTAAGTATACAAGTACAGCACGCACCTACTGTAGTTCCAGATACAGATCACAACATATACTGTACATTATTAACCAAACCATGCCAGCCTCAAAGCAATTGGCCAGCCCCTTTTCGCCCAGTCCTCCAATAACAGTTGAGCAAGTTTGGAATCCGACAGAACCTATTGTCAAATGTGTTCTGTTGTAGAAATCTATCTACTATCTACTATCTACTATCAGAGATAATACAATTCAACAGAGGTTCTAACGGACGGCACTTTCGCATTTTATTTTTGGGAAGGTGGGGGCCAACTTTCTACCCTTTATGCAGATGAGAAGGACCATTACATGGTGCAGTACAATGGTGCATTACAATGGTGCATTACAATGCACCCTTTATATAATTCTAAAATATTTGCCACTATGCTGTTTTGTCCAAACTAGTTACAGTATGTAAGGGGGGAGGGGCTTGGGATGAGTCAGCCTAACTACCGGCAAAGTGGTGATTCTAGCCGAGCAGAAAAGAAAATAAGGTCAAGTATTGCATAGAGAGTTTCGGTTAATTGTAATGCTGCTGTAAGATAGAGAGGTCAGTGGCTGAGGTGCCGAAGTGGATTTTTAAGTCTAAAGAAGGAGAAGGTGGGTCTAAAGTCGCACACACCTTCCAGAAACCTCCCTCTGCGCTGTACAGTTTGTACACAGCCAGAACGGGGATCCAGAGGAGACAAAACGTGGAGATGCACCAGCCCAGGGCCACACTCCAGGCAGGAAACTGCACTGCTCCGTAGGAAGGCGGCACAAAGGACACCAGAGACCACACGAAGATAACCTGGAAGACAGAGACGCTATGATGGACACACACAGTGGATAAGTAAAGTGGCTCTATATGTCCTTCTGCCACTAGATGTAGACTAAGCACACCGGCATCTCAGACCAAAACAAATGCAAAGAGTGTGAATTCATAGCCAATCATTGTACTGTACAGTATAATCTACTGTATACATTTCTGTTTGAAGTATACAGTAGATTGCTGCCGTTGTGTCATGAGAAATTACACAGACATTAGCATAGTAACAATTGACTATTGACTGATTGTGATTTCATAAGTGGGGCTGGACCCCCAAAGCAGTCATAGGATGTTTGTCTGGGAGCCACAAGTATTTAGTGAACTTGAATGAACTCTTCTATGCACTGTAATATGTCATAGTTAAATAGTTGTTTGCTACTATATTATTATTTGTGACCCTTAAACAGTGCATATATACATTTAGAATAAAAACATGACAATGTATTTAATAATATCTTCATTTGCATAGCTTTTTTCATACAGAACTGCAGCTCAAAGTGGTTTAAAGAGAGGGAACATGCACAATCGCGCTTCCCATAAACAAATACAGAAATAAAGAAAAACAACATAAGGAATATAAAATGGTTAAAAAAAAAATTTAATACAAAAAAGGGCATTTGCCTTATCCTTATACTGCTAATTACTATATGTAAGCAGTCTTTGGATGTTTTTCATACATCCTCAAGAAGATTGAAGCATTTTCTCATCTTAAAAAATGTGCTTATTGATTGCACTGCAAAAAATTCCCTATCAAATATAAGTGCAAATATATTAGTTATGAGCGTGCTTATGCTTAAAACATTTAGCTGCCAGTGTGGTAAGTGAAATTCACTTGATAAGATTTCCTAAATTAAGTGCAGATTTACCTATTTAAGTCACTAGATAAGCCATTTATATTAGAAACATGTGCAACTAGGTATTAAATCTTAAAACAAGATGATCACACACTAAACTATAGATGTAGTTTTTGCAGTGTGATGAAGAGACGGAGACAGCAGCTATTCTCCATCTTCTACTCACCGTGAGAATACAGGGGCTTATGACGAACCAACAGGCCTTCCACCACACCCAGAACCACCATCTCTTGGGTCCAATCATCATCTCTATGTCTCGAATGAAGCGGTTACCTCCTGCGACACACACATGACAAGGCACGGGAACGCTGGCCAGGAATGCAGCGGGCACAGTAGGAGATGAGCGTGAACCACTGAGCTCAAATATGTACCGTATATGTAGACAAGACCAACCAGCTCTATCAGGGCGATGAGAGGAGTCACCCAGCTTGCAGCAAACTGGTCCAATAGGATCACCCAGTATAAGCCTGCCTGTCTCACACGCACACAAGCACACACACACACACACAGGTCAATAGTTTGCTTTTGGCACAAATCTCCTAGCCTGGTGTAACCAGACCCATTATTCACTCCATTGGGAAGTGTTAACAGTCATTGTCTCCTACTGGGCGTATACCTGTGGTTCATTGTAAAACTATTGGAGAAGCCTTTAATCAGCGATGCAACAACTGATTGTATGGCCCCATCTCTACCACATCGCACTTAGCCACCCTGACTGGTCTGCCAGCAGGCTAACAAAGCTTCCAGACTGTAACCTGAGTGACAATTGACCTGATGTGTTTGTAACTGTATGCTTCCACCGCGAGTGCCCCACCCTACCAGACACACACACATCAGTGGGTGTGCCTTTAAACAGAAAACACACCTACCCTCGTCACACACAGCAGGCCAAGCAGGAAGATGGCAGCACAGGTCACCATGGTGATTAAAGAGCGCCTGGACTTTAACTGAGGGAATCCGTCCATCAGGCAGGTGGTGATCACCTCTAACAACAACAATGGGAGACATTGTGCAACGGCAGGTCAAAGGTCAACCGAGCCCAACCATGCTGAGTCATAAGAAATCTGATGTTACTATAATAAACAAGATGGCGTCCCAACGGAAATTCTGTACTTGGAATTGTCTCCTACTCACCAACAAATGCAAACTCAGAGTCCAGGCCGAGAACAACAAGCATAAAAAAGAAAAGTACGGACCACAGGGGAGAAAAGGGAAGTTTTATCAGTGCATCTGGATACACGATGAATGCCAGGGCAAATCCTTTGGAAAAAGTATGGAAACACGAGAAGGTCAGCAGATAGCTTTGTGCTAAAGCGGTGTTATTATTACAGTGACTCTAAAACTGTATTAATGGATCCATAAGGCACGTCAGACCTCCCTGGGCCACCTCCCCAACTGGTTTGCCGTAGATATGTGCCATGTGACCCAAAATGGAAAAGATGGCAAAGCCAGCCAACACGCTAGTACCTTGGAAGAGAACAGCAACAAATATACAATCAGGGCACATATGTTGAATTGTTGATACAGTGCTGTTTCTAATATATGGACGTCCATAGAGGACTAAATTCAAATGAAAATGCAATCCCAAATAGCATATTAATTGTCAAACAATTCCACGCTTTAGAGTGAACTTAATTCAAATGAAAATGCAATCCCAAAACTGCATTTTCATTTTCAAAATATAGCCCGCATTTTAGTGGACACAATTAAAACTTAAATGCAATCCCAAAAAACAATTTAATTTTCAAAGACAAATGCGCTTTGCAGCGGACCATATTCAAATGAAATAAGCTAAACAGCGCCTCCCTTCAAATGCAAATACATTTTCAAGTCACTGCGCGCTTTTACGGACAAAACTCAACTTGAAAATGAAATCTGTCAGGCCTCTCATTATTTATGTTATGACGGTTATGACGCGTAGAGCAATTTTCAGACCATAAAAACCATATTTTTTAAAAGACTGACATTTTGTTAATATTACATATACAGTGTATATATACTCCCATAACTGCTCCATATAAACACAATTTAGGGAGCCGTTAAAGATTTTGTGTTAAATATACTCTTATGGAAGCCCAACACCAAGTGCTCAACATGAATGACTGGCTGAAAGGAGGTGATGGTGGTTTATCAGGACGTATCATTAGAGAAAATGCTAGTCTGCTCAGAGTAAATAAATAAAGCACACTGGCGTCATCAATACAGAGTGCAGTTGCATCTTATCACCACACGCGGCAATGTGCCAAGCTGTCTCAAATAGCTTTTATAGGTATAAAAATAAAAAGACAAATCATTATTACGGTAATAAAGGTGTAAAACAAAATGTCTGCGGCTGTGTCCCTACCGGCATTGGTGAGCGTTACGACAAATGTGTCCTGGAAAAGGTTGTTGTGAAACTTGCTGTAGGACGACAGGGCGATGACACCCCCGAATGCAATGGAGAGAGAGTAGAAAGTCTGAGTTGCTGCATCCCTCCACACCTGCAGGACAATGACACAGAGTGTACGTTGCCCCTTTTTTAATGGTAACACGTTTCCTTTGGATGCTTTGGTTGAATGTTTAATGTACAAAGTGAGGTCATCACCTCTGCTTCCCACAGCTTGGTTATATTGGACTGGGAGCCAATGTAGAACTCTATTCCATCTCTGGCGCCCTCTAGTGTCACACCCCTGATCAGCAGAACTGTCAGCACCACATAAGGGAATATAGCTGTGAAATATACCACCTGGGGCGGGGGAGGGGGAGGGGGAGGGGGTGGGGGGTGTACAAGACATGTGTAAATGGGTTGGGAATAATCTAATGAGTGCAGTGCACTGTACAGTATAGTTAGCCTACCTTACGCTGCTTTATAGTGAATAATAATGTCATGTGTGTGTGTGTGTTTGTGTGTATCAGCACGTCTCTTGAAAAACTAGCTAGCTAATGAAAGCTAGATGCAGGAAAAGTAATACACCCACGCAGCAACAGAGAATAGGATGATGAATTAAAGTATGTTGCTCTATCTCGGTTAGTATTCTATTATCTCTAGTAATACACCCATGCAGCAACAGAGAATATTGTATGATGATGGATAATGTTGCTGGACAAGGACAAGAACGCTGACTTTGCCCGATGACTTGATGCCCTTGAAGAGCGCCGCAGCGGTCATTGCCAGTGTCAGGAGCAGGCACAGGGCCAGATGCCAGACCACGGGGCCGGTCTCATCCAGACCACTGGACCGCTGCAACACCACCTCACTGGGGAGGGAGGGGGAGAGAGAGAGAGAGAGAGAGAGGGGGAGTGAGAGAGATAGAGAGGGGGGAGGGAGAGAGAGAAAGAGGGGGAGAGAGAGAGAGGGAGAGAGGGAGAGAGGGAGAGATGATAGTAGTTACTGATGTGGGATGTGGGATTTTCTATGTATAACAGTTATGTTTCATTGTGCTAGAATACATGTTTGTGTACTGTCAAAATAGTTGGACAGAGTATTGTTTCTTGTTATTTTGTTATGCTTTGGCAACTTGTCTTTGAACTTGCATGCCAATAAAGTGAATTGAATTGAATTGAATTGAATTGTGTAGGTACTGATCTACAGTCTATACACTGTAGGTAGCCTGTAGGTACTATACTGTATATGTCAGCGCTGTGTGACGTGTACTATACACTTTAAGTAGCCTACTGTATGTGAGCTCGTTCTTACTCCCAGTACTGCTCGGTAGGGCTCTGTATCGGGACCCTGACAACGCTGGAGGCAAGACAGGTTCCGTTTCCCAAAGTCCCGTTGGACCCAGACAGGTCGGTTGCATTGCACAGTGCTAGAATACAGATATTGGGGATGAACATTAGCTTCTGAAGACCTACTGGGACCCACACGGGCCTCCCAGCAAGATTGGATTGCTGAGAAGCTGGAAGGAGAAAGGCTTTGAAAATTGTTTATTATAATTATTTTGATCCTGTACCAAGTCCATTGTATCAGAAACATATCTACATTCTGATTGAAGGGAGGGAGATTGCAGCCTTTTATTTTTGGCTGTGAAAGGTGATTCATACAGTAATTATAGTTTTTGGGTGAAGTATGCCTGTAAGTCATATGGGATTGTCCCATGTCATCTTTGAATAGCTCTATTGGGTTTTGGTAAAGTATCCTGGACAGATTTAGAAGAACTCATACATTTAAAAAACAGTTTGTTTATGGTGAACACCTACACATTATTGCTCTTGTAGGGCTACAAAGGAGGCTGTACACCAAACACTAATTAAGCCTACAAAGTTACTTTGGTAATATATTCAGTATTGTAATATACTTACTACAGCAGTGTATTCAGATCTACACACTCTACAGAGTCCATAAAGGCAAATCTGGCTGCTCGGCAGCCATCTTGTTAACTTAAGTGTCGGTGCATCATTATGTCGGTTGCATTAGTGCAACCACATAACTGGCTTTAATAGGTTGATTGTTTGGCCATTATAAAGACGATTGGCTCTTTTGGGGAAGGGGTGGGATATGTGCATTTCCAGCAGGGGACCCCAAATTTCCTTTCCCGAGCCACATTATCCAGCTCTGACGGGGTTCAGGATCCCGAGGTGTTCCCAGGCCAGTGTGGAGATATAATCTCTCCACCTGGTCCTGGATCTTCCCCGAGGCTTCCCAGAGACTACACTCACTGCTCAACTGCCCCACTGCCACCCTTCAATCCCACCCACTAAGTGAAGGGGACTGTGGAACCCCTCTGTTTTAACATACATATTGATGAGTATGTAGTCATAGATATTTAACATTCTTTACATACCAGTATATCAACTATTAAACTATATATTCTGTATATTCTGTCCTACTACCTTGGCGTGTCAGTGTGTGATCAGTGCCTGTCTTTATTTGTGGTTACTGGTGCTGGCCAAGGCCACGTTTCCGTGGGAACGGCCACATGACAGAACTAATATACTGTAGACAGAGACAGGGACTGAGAGAAGCGGAGAATAAATATATTTCAGCTAGAGAGAGAGAGGGGGTTAACACCAAGTATTGATGACTGAAACCATCGTTATGAAACCACCACTAGCACTCACAATGCTAAAGGAACAACCTTTAGCTTATCTGCTAGAAACGGTTGGAATCTAACAGTACGGAGAGGCCAACGCCGTACCGCATACCTGTAGGCGTGGCGCTGCAGTTACCGGGGCAGCCGCTCCATGGCAACGGAGACTGGAAGGACGCGAACACGTAGTACACACTGTAGGCGATGATCACGGCGTAGTACACGGCTGTCAGGGTGTTCACCAGCAGCATGGCCAGACCAGCGCCTGGGGGGACATAGGGGAGTGTTAGTCTGGGGGGGGGGGGTTAGGGTTAGTGTTTACATTTACGGCATTTGGTAGACGCTTTTATCCAAAGCGACTTACATGTAGTACATTTGTCAGTAGTTGGACAGGTCGTATACCAGCAATTATAAG
>JAODUK010005699.1:0-32588 GCA_027564635.1 Typhlichthys eigenmanni | reverse complement strand
AGTTTTTGTGCTTTGGAACCCCCCCCCCCCCCCCCCCTTCCCATGACCCCCCATCACACCAAAGCATTCTCACCATGGTTGGTAGCTGTGTATATTTTAGCTAGACAAAGGCTTTTATGAAGGCAAACAGATGAGACAACTGTTACTATTTTCAGATTTGAACAAACAAGCAACAACCTGCAAACTAAATAAATTAAAATTCTAGCTATTTAAAGAAGGTTTTATGAATCTTGGAACTAATAATTAATTAATGTCTTGCTGGCTTGAAAAATATACACCTACTTTGGAGGGACCAGAATCTCTTCCTTGCATCTTTGTCAATGCACTTTGTAATATCTAAACCAATAATGGAACAAGCACACTGATAATAAAATGTTTTCATTATTTCATTATAGAATCATAAATCATAGGTTACCATTAGGGTTGTGCCGAAATACGATGTCATCGTCCATCGCCACTGGCTAACAGCCATCATGATGTTTTTCAGTGCTCTTTATTTGCTTTGCAATGCGTGAAGCTGGCTCGTTGCCTGTCTATTTTTGTCTCCTTATCGGCTCGGATAAGATTTCCGTGTTCAGGCAGATATTCAACTCTGTGTCTTCCTCGTAGACTCTGTTACATATCATCATTTTGAAAATATATGTAAACTAGCATGCAGAGGCTGAATTGATGACAAAGAAAAATGCAATGTGAGGATGCTTCAAATGCCGGATCTTGTTGGACTGGAAAATGAGCCACTTGAAGAATATGACGACTTGACTAAATGCCATAACTACGGCAATGAATACTGGTCAAAGCTTTTCCGACTGGGGTATGGACTTCAACCTGTGCCTTCTTCTAGCACCAGTCGATGCAGAATACCCTCTATTGCTTTGTATTGCAGAGCTGCAGAGAGCTGTTGGCACAGTAGCAGTCCTCACCGCCAGTGCAAAAACTCAGATTTTAAGGGTTTTACTTATCCCCAGATCCTAGATTGGTTAAAACACAACTATTGCTTTACACAGACTTTATCATGAAGCTAAGATAATGGATTATCTGAAATAAGACCACCCTTCTCTCACCACCTATATATACATGGATCTCATAGATTCATGGACTTTGATGACACCTTGTAAACTTAATTGTCCTTGCCACTCCCAATTGGAACACTCTTTTGCGGCTCATTTAGCCCCTGTACAGAATGTTGGGGTGCTGGCATTTCCATTCTACTCTCCAGTCTTTGAAGGTTTTCTAACAAGCAGCCATACAAAATATACTGTGCAGGTCATTCAGTTCTGTTATGTTACAGATGTACAAGAGCCTTTGCTTACAGGATGAAACACAGGAAAATGGTTGTGGCAGGACAAATGTGCGATGAACTTCCAGATTAAATTTACATGTTCAATATGTTGACAGCTCTACGCTTTTGCATTGCTTTTGGATGAAGGATTGGCTCACATCATTAGACCTGACCAAAGCCTTCTTTCACATAACCATTCACCAGAACCACAGAAAATATTTCAGGTTTGCATTTAGTATTTAGTAGTATTCGGTCGATCCTTCTCACCTTGCACTTTCGCCAAGTGCATAGAGGCAACCCTGTCTCTGTTTCATTGCTGAAGCATAAGAATTCAAGATGATTGGATTATGGCTGCAGACCAGAATACATGCAGTTTCACAGACAGCCTAATTTGCCGACCCTGGTTTTCCCACAAGAAGAGCTCTTTAATACCCCAACATTGGGAGGTCTTCTGCGTTTCATCAGTTCTTCAGTGTCTCAACATCAGCTCAGCCGTGCATTTTGCCGCCTGCTAGGGGCTCCATTTGGCAGGGTGCTCGAGTTCCAGGTGGTGACCGCAGTTGTTTCTCTAGAGGACTGGGGTGCATTGTGCAACAAGATGTTTGCTATGCAGGCTGGGGTTGACTGCCCTGAGCGCTGACCACATTACCTGAAAATAATATATTAACTTAGCCAGTTTATTCACTTATTAGAGGGCCATCATGTTCTGATTAGGCCAGACAATACCACTTGTCCTGTACCAACAGGAAAAGTGGGGACACTGTCATCTGCCTTTGTGAAGGGTATCTCCAGTCCTGTATCTACAGAGCTGCTGTATGGTGGCGGTTTGGGCCTATCCAGTACTCTGTGGGGCTTGTATACTCGTAAGTCTCATATGTGTTGTGGACTGGCTTAATGGGAATGTTACGTTATGCATGCTGTATAACTAGTGTTCCCAGAAGGAGGGAAACGAGGTACAACACAGCTAAGGCCCGCTTCGTCATATAGCTCAGTGCGGAGTAGAGTTGAGTAGGGTTGTATTAAACCTAACGTAACCTAACGCTTTTGTCACCGTGTTCGCATTCGCTAAAAATGGCAGAAGTGAGAAGTCAAACCCACGCCAAGACACACACCAGAAGGATACACGCACACACACACACACACACACACACACACACACACACACACAGTACATGTGCAAAGAGTAGTCAAACTGTTCTCTCTTTGCTTTTCTCATTGTGACCCCACAGCTCTGTAGCTCTCCTAGGATGCTGCGATTGTTAGTTTAAAATTAAATGTGTTAGAAGGGCCTTTCTCTGGGAATGGAACCTTTCATACGTTGCCATTTATAAGTTCAATCTCTATCATCATTCTCACCAATGCAGGTAAACATTTAAGGGTGGACAGAACACAAATAACAGAGCAGGCATTCAGGCATGTTTCAGATAGCCTATGTGGGGCTAAACAACTCTATATGAGAAGTCATTATGTGCTCCTCTTTATGTTGTCCTGCTATCCTTACATTACAGTTGGGTGAATGGATAGACTGCCAGATGTAAAACCCTCATCTACTGCATTTCGTTATTCTCATCCACTTACAATGCACAATGCAGTGAAGTGCACTTGCATAATGCATTCTGTAGAACAATGTCACAGTTGTCAACTGCACTTTTTGCCGTTGTACTCTTTATTGGGAAATTTATTGTCAGGCCACTTTTAAGATTGAGTTATTAAAACTGATTGTTTACACACGTATTTTGTAGCATGTTTAAAACATTGATGCTTAACTGGTATCCTGATGTATTGTAGGCATCATTATTACAGCTCAGGATTATTTATGCGTGTTTGTAGAACTGCGGTTCCACGAGTAGCTGTAGCTCTTTAACTGCTGTGTGTGGCCACATAATCCTGAAACACATCTCGCCAAATATCATCGCTTTTCACTTTATACTTTCCTATCAGGATTCCTCATTTGAAGCCCCATATGTGTTAGGCAGTATATTAGCTCATCAGAATCAATTTGTTTTACTGTAATTATCTTACGATTACAGTGACACCTTGAGGGAAGAACAGATTAAAACATGTCGTCTTTGTGTGATTGAATTAGAACATGTTATTAAAATGGATAATGATTATGTGAAAGCAAACATTAGGCTTTGATTACCACTCTCGTCATGAGGTAATATTTAGCTAAGTGCAAGACTGCTTATTAAAAGCGTTGGCTCATGTGGCAATCCAGTGTTTCTTCCCCTCTATTCCGTACACTCAGTTCATAGAGAACTTATTTATTCGCTAATAATTTGAACAGATGGATGAATGCGTCTGTGTGTGTAGTTATTTATCTTTCTTTCCTTTTTTGGGTGGGAGAAACACGGGAACAATGGGGAAAGGTTAGCGATGTTATCGCTTCTAAAGATAGAACGCAGTTGTCTGGATCTGTTAGCTGGTAGGTAACTAATAGCTCTGTGAATGCTCTTTTTTCACCTAAACTCCCAAACGCATCCCTTCCTTAGCCAGTCTCTTTGGAAATAACACTGATTAAGGTGCATACGTGTGTGTGTGTGTGTGTGTGTGTGTGTGTGTGTGTGTGTGTGTGTGTGTAGCTGGTGGGATAATAATATTTATAGTACAGCAAACAGGCCGTCTATGCTCACTTTCACACTGTTCGTGATTCTGTCTCTTACACGCATACTGTACATACACATTTATTACACACCCACACACCGAAGTAAACTCTGGGGCTTGTGGGTGGTAAAATGCTGTATTGTAGCAGGGCCAGGGAGTTTTCTTTTTTTAAGAACTCCTTCCCAGGCAGGTAATTTGATTCTTGGAGGTTGAGGCGAGGTGATCCAGGGGTCACCCCTGTAGACAGTCCCCACTCTAATAAAAAGCCAGAGTGGTGCGAAACCAGAGGGGGGCTAAAACCTCCATTAACTTCTATCCTGGCAACACCGGGACAGGTAACCCTGTGACCCAGCAAGGCTGCCATAGTCCCCTAATCACATGATCAGGGAATGGCAGAGCTGGTGGCATGTTGACTGTGATTAGATGAAAAAAAAAACAGGGAAGACGTTTAAAAGCGACATAGGTTAGGGTGATTGTTTGGCAGGAAGAGGACAGTGGGAGTTCTTTTGATCACTTTTGATCACTGTGTTGACTGGAGACCATAGTCCTACCCACAAGCTGTGTTTGCACATTTGTATATGTAACGGTGGCCAGCAGGTAGCTGTGGTGTTAATCCTCACTCTCCGACACCTCATAGAACGCTCTGGCGATGCAGGCCAGAGCCCATGGGTTTTTGGCCTGCCTTGTAGGACCGTCCGCTCTCTGCGTGGGAGATCGGGGTTCGATTCCCCGAGGGGGGACAGACGATCTCCGTCACATATAAATGAAGCCTCTTTTGTGTGATCAATTTACATATTGCTGAGCTGTACATATTGATTTCATATACGGTCACGCTAAGATTCCAAATGCTAAACACATTGTTTTGCATCTCCCTCTCCTCTCCTCTCTCCTCTCCTCTCCTCTCCTCTTCTCCTCTCCTCTCCTCTTTGCAGTGGGACGCTATTACGGAGATGGATGAACACAACCGGCCCATCCACACGTTCCAGGTGTGCCACGTAATGGAGCCCAACCAGAACAACTGGCTGCGCTCCAACTGGATCTCGCGTCAGGCGGCTCAGAAGGTGTACGTGGAGCTGCGCTTCACACTGCGCGACTGCAACTCCATCCCCTGGGTGTCGGGCACCTGCAAGGAGACCTTCAACCTCTTCTACCACGAGACGGACGAGGCCCACAGCGTCAAGTTCAAGCCGGCGCAGTACACCAAGATCGACACCATCGCGGCCGACGAGAGCTTCACCCAGATGGACCTGGGCGACCGCATCCTCAAGCTCAACACGGAGGTGCGCGAGGTGGGGCCCATGAACCGTAAGGGCTTCTATCTGGCCTTCCAGGACATCGGCGCCTGCATCGCCCTAGTGTCCGTCCGGGTGTACTACAAGAAATGCCCGTTCACGCTCCGGAACCTGGCGTCCTTCCCCGACACGGTGCCGCGCGTCGACTCCTCCTCGCTGGTGGAGGTGCGGGGGGCGTGCGTCAACCACGCCGAGGAGAGGGACACGCCCAAGCTGTACTGTGGCGCCGATGGCGATTGGCTCGTGCCGCTGGGGAGGTGCGTGTGCAGCGTGGGCTACGAGGAGATCGACGGGTCCTGTGTCGGTGAGTGGCGCCTGGCTTCCCCCTGCGTCATTTGTTTACTGTCTATCTGTCTTTCTATCTCTCTCTCTCTATCTCTCACTCGCTCTCTTTCTTGCTCTCTGGCTTTCTCTCTCACTCTTTTTCTCTCTGTTTCTTCCTATCACACTTTTACTCTCTCTCACTCTCTCTCTCTCTTTCTCTCACTCTCTCTCTCGCTCGCTCTCTCTCTCTCTCACTCACTCTCTCTCTCTCTCTCTCTCTCTCACTCTCACACTCTCAATCTCACTCTCTCTCTCTCTCTCTCTCTCTCTCTCTCTCTCGTTCTCTTTATTTCTGTTTCCCTACAGCCTCAAACCCCCATTCCTAACGATGGGACCGCTATGCTTTGACGCTTATCGCCTTCTGCTTTTTCATTTATTTATTCACGTCGTCTGTTATTGATATGGAAAGACGTGTAGTACATCTTATAGGAACCCAGGCAGGGAGTCTGTATCGTCCATGGTCTACTTAACATAAGTATTGACACATGGCGCCCAGGAGCCAGATAAGGCCGATTGTTAGCCACTAACCTGCTAGCGATTCAGGTTGAAATCTAGCTTGAAGGGGATCCGCAGTGTTTGATATGGATTCTGTGTCAGACGAGTGTGCGTGTGGCCGTGCGTGTGTGCGCGTGCGCGTGTTTTGGTTATGTGCGTTTTTGTGTCCGTGTTTGTGCACTTGCGTAAATGCGCATGTTGCCGTGCACACACTTTGGAGTTCACGTTCATGCGCCAGTGTGGCGCCAGCTGTGTGTTTTCCACAGAGAGAGAGAGAGAGATAGCAAGAGATAGCTAGAGACAGAGAGAGAGAGAGAGAGAGAGAGAGAGAGAGAGAGAGAGAGAGAGAGAGAGAGACAGAGAGAGAGAGAGAGACAGATAGCGAGAGAGAGTGCATTAGCCAAAGCAGAGGAAGAGAGGCTGGTGTTGTGGCGGCGGTGAGAGGCTCCCTCTCTATCAGTGGAATGGATCGACAGACGAACACCACAGAGCTGGACACCGTCTGCTGCCCTGCTGAAACCCCGTAATGGGCTCCATCAGTCTGTGTGTGTGTGTGTGTTGGAAGGGGGGGCTGCCTGCATCTGTGTGTGAGCCTTTTGAAAGCAGATTAAAGCCTTAGATGGATAGAGTGATTGAGTGAGAAAATTCACTAAATTAAAGAGTGTGTGTGCGCGCGTGTGTGTGCGCGCGCGCATGTGCGTGTGTACGTGTGTGTGCGCTGTAAAAGCAACATAAAGTCCACCAGCCACTGTCCCCCGGGAGGCCACCTTACTGTGACAGATTACCTGCACTGGCCAGAGGTTTGATCTGACCTCCCTGATAAGGCTTTGAGGATGTTATCAATTGACTCCACTCGCTGGGACTGCCTACTGCACACAAAACGTACGCAGGATAATTTTCGACTTCTCTGGTAAAAGGCTGCAAACGATCAAGGTGACGCAGATAATGTAGGTTTGTTTTGGGATTGCCTTGTGGATGCTGCTGCTACGGTATATATCTCCATGTCAGACCAGGAAGAAAAACATTTGTGTCTGATCGAGACGATAAACACAGTACAAGCTACCGTTAATTTTCCCAGCGTTATCTGTAAACACGATGGGATGTTATCTGGCCACTTCTACTTGACCTGCCTCTCATCCAGTGACCTTTTTCATCTTGATAGATGAAGTCATTGCACCTTATCTGTCTATTTCATTTAAAAATAAAATAAATACAAAATATTGTTGAATCTGGCATATCTTGTTATAAAAATATAACACCTTTGAACAGGTAAAACTATGTAGTCTATCAATCACAATTAATTACGTAAAGCGTGATATTTATCGCAATTAAATTCTGACAGCCCTAAAATAAATGAGAAATGAACTAAATAGTCCGACATAAAATGGTGTATATGTGTGTGTGTGTGTGTGTGTGTGTGTGTGCGTGTGGGGGGGGGGGGAGTTAGATACTTAGCAAATAGAGTTGGGTGATTTGGAAGTATCATCACAGTGTTCATTGTGCAATTTCCAATAAAATACAACATCTGAGAACACACAGCCAAGTCTCTGCCTGTTACCTTTTACACAATAATTAAGCTTCTCCGTAGATAGATACATCTTTTCTCTCAATTGTGTTGGAGCACCTCCAGACCCCAGTTTCTCTTCACGCCGTCTGGAACCAACTGTCCTCATACCGTTGATTATGATTCATACTCTGTTGTGTGCCAGCGAGGTTTCCCAGCTGCACCCGCAGCTGCACTGTAATCAACAGGCCAGGGGTGAAACTGCAGCTGTGATTAGAGCCGGACTGCCCTAAAATGGCTGCCTCATTCCAGCCCTTCCCAGCAGCTCAGTATATTATCCTTCGCTATTCTTATACGTCTTAATTGCTGAGCTGGAGAACACACAGCTAATCTAGCTCTCTGGGACCGGTGAGGAGCAGATGGTGAGACAGGCGGAGCCTTGTTTCTAAAACTTATTTTCCCGGTGTTTCTTGACCCTCTTGGGTGTGTTTGGAACACACTCTGTGCTTTCATGTAATGATGTATGAAGCACAATTGTATGCAGTACGGACTATCCTACCTTAATGACCTAAGGTTGCAGTCTAAAGTGCATGGTGCAAGTGCATTTAGGGCCTCTCCACATCCACTTATGCTACTTAAACGCCAACAAAAAGGTTGCAGTGCCAGGCACATGGTTCAAAATGTTACTTACTTACTTACTGTCGCTTCATTAATCATGGGTGTGTTTTCGGCATAACATTAAACCAATCAGTGTCATCTCCGCTTCCCTGTAAATGTCCTTTAAGACCAACATGCCCACAGTCACAGATGGGTGCAATTGCATTTACCATATGCGTCAGTTTGAAACCAGCAAACACTTTGGTCGAGCTTGACACCGGCGTGTAAGACAGGGTGCTAGAAGGATTGGGCTTCAGTTGGAAGACTATGTCTGTAAGTAAGGTCAGATGCATTAGTGGTTTGTGTGTAGGTTAAAATATATTAAAGCACATGCATGCAGAAGTAATATTTACTGCGCCCAAATCAAAGCTATCTTGATATTTACCTAGACTAAACATATTTGATCTTGCTCCATGATGTTTATCACCGTCATTGACTGTTTCAATTCTGTCAATAACAACTATAGACAGTGGGATAGGTTCAATTCTGAGGGCAGACATTGTTGCAGTGCAGTCAGCTTATTATTGATCTGAACATTATTGAAATGATGCAGCAACTTCATATAGCAGTAACAGTGGTATATTATGTAAAACGGATTCTATCCATAACGTTCCATTTTACGACAATAGTTTGACCTCCCAGTGCTCTGTTGGATGCTGCAATTTATGTGCTCTAATTAAATTTCTATTATTATCACTTGTATCTTTACTTCACCCTAGTGGGACATTGCACATGGTGAATATTGTAGTAGCTTGATCTTCAGCAGATGTTTTGTAATACTTCCAGATGGAAAACAGACCTTTCCAATGTGCCGCTGACAGGAAGAAAAATAAACTATTCCACAAAATCAATGAAGTTCATTGTGATTAACTTCCCCCTAATGGCATTACATTTTTAATTTAATTTTAATCACATCACACACATCACATTTTATAGCTATTCTTGATTGGCTGATGGAAATGCTGTTTGGCCTGTTGTTGATTACCCTTTGAGAATGTCTATTGCCTGAGTATGATGTATGAATGGTGGACGATTAAAAGGTGCTTCCCTACAGAAACCAATCACAAGCTAGCCAACCTTGCTTCCATCTGAATGTCGAAATTCCCACTCGTCCTTTCTAAAGGTCAGCCCTCGCTCACTGGAAGAGAACGAGAGAGTTCCGTTCCCTCTCGTTCTCCCACCTATTCGGCCCGTTTTGTCTTCAACCGGTTCCTAAGAAGTGGATTTCACAGCTGAGTTAAGGTCGGCCCTTTGGGGCGGCATGTAGCCATTATACTGCTGTGTCAGCCCTGAAATGCAACCCCCTAAGTGCTCATTGTTCCAGGATACAAACAGGCATCATTATTAAAAACCTCCACACCAGGTACCCCAGAGAGCCTTGGGCCTCAGGGAAGCAAGTGTGTGCTCCCACAATCATGGTTTCCATTGTTTATGCCAGCACTGTGGCAATGTTTCTCCCCAATGATTTTGGCATTGTAAAATAATGTTTTAGTGATAATATATAATTCTACCATACTGTATGTGCTTTTTTAAAGTATAGTTATGTGATATTCAGTAATGTCATGTGACATATTCTGAAATGATTTAAAGTGGAAAGAGCTATAATGTTATTTGTGAGGTCCGGGGGTGACTCGTTAAGTAGCTGTCTCTGATGTGTTTACCTATATTTAATTGGGTTTGCTTAAGAGCCAAACCTAGACTATTCCCATGTGTCTAAAATATATATTTTTTTCACTTGTTTGATTGGATTATAGCTTAATACATTGTTGTACGTATTATAGTTGTAATGACTTGACTTTCCTGGCCAAGTCTCCTGTGAAATGGAAAAACAATATGGAACAATGGAACTAACCTGGTTAAATGAAGGTTAAAGAAAACAATACAAACTAAAGATCTCTGTGAAATTGCTCTTATATGACAACTAGCGTGGTAATATAGTGTGAGCCAAAGTGCTTTCTATACTGATTATTATGTTTCAGCTCGGAGACAGGGCTTTGAAAAAATCTTTCCGTTTGAATGTTTTACCTTTTATAACCTCAACACACTTGATAAAAAAAAGGTATTATTTTCAAGACAGACACTTCAGTGCTTACTGGTAAACCTTTATTTACTTTGAGAAGAAAGATGAGCCGCAGAAGGGTCCTTGTGGAAAAGTCAGAACAAGGAACCTTGCTTCTCTAGATGTCTGTCAAATGAAGACAATGCTCTCCAGTCGAACGAGCTTCTCACATTTCTACCCAGTGATGTTTGGTTGCAATTGAACCTTAATACCCAATCTGTTTTGATAAGGAAGGCTGGAGTGTAAGGGTGTTCAGCAAGGCCAATGGCTAATAATGCTGCCATGGGTTCTTGCTACAGTAGCTGTACCTGAATGCTCATGTAGACCTTCAGGTCACTATCGCTTCGTTCTGGCACTCATTCTCTTGTTTTATCAGTCTCATTCACTCGCGCGCTCTGATGATTACAGAGTTTGCCTCTTACAATTCCATTTCCTATCGGAATGGAGCCTGAACAAATATGTGTGTGAGCACACATCGTTGGGGGCTTATGGCTTTAATCTTCCCATTGTCAACATGCCTGTGACACCAAAATGATAAGCTTTATTTTGTGACCACAGGACTGTGAGCAGAGGATGATTTAGCCATTTTTAAGGGAGTTATTTAAATGCCTGGACTGTGTGCTATAGAAAGCTAAAGGGATCATCTACAGTTTAATTATTTTCAAGAGCTCTTACCAATTAATCTGAGACTGAAGGAGTGTTTTCTATAAAGATGTTTTAATCAATTCTGAGCACAGTGGGGCCCTTAGGCTGCTAGCACTGATAAAATGTTGCGTTGTGGCTTGCAGACGTTGATTTCAAGTGGATATAAATTACAAGGTTTTCAGAAAATGTTAACTTTCCACAAAATGGAATCTTAAATTTTTAATAATATTCAAAACATCTTTACTTTTGCAAGTATAATTAGTTATCCTTTCATCATAGTTTTATTCCTAAGGGTATTACAAGCCTATAATTGGCAGTAATAAAGGAAAGAAAATAGCCTAACCTTAAGAAAGTTTCAAAAATAAGCAGTCCAAATCGTTGTCTTGTTTAGTCATTAGGTTTTTTTCTTTATAGTCTGGGTTGAGGAAATTCAATTCAGTCACTACAAAATTAGTATCTGTGTTGGATCACAAGCTTGTTTTCATTCATCAATACACTAGCTGTGATATCATTTAGTTTTCCTAACCAACTTGATTTCGTTTGCTAAAGTAAATTAAATGTGTATTCAGTCATTCTGGAGAAAACCTTTTGATGTTTGACCAAAGAAATACCATACCTTTTCTCCCTTCACATGTGGCAATATACATTTTTCTAAACATTTCCTTAGCCTAAATAATTCAAATGTAAACAAAACAAAAAAGTGTGACTTCTTACTACTACTAAATATATCTGAAGTAGAAATTAATAAATGACTATAGTACAGTACATTTTTATGCCCATCCTCCCCTACTCACCTGGCAGCATTGGCAAATGTTGTCGGTAAAAGGTACCACTTCGCCTATCTGACAGTGGCATACCGGTAGTCCTAAAGCCCACCTAAATAAAGAGGACAGCCACTGAAGTGTTGTGGAGGATATATATTCTTATAATTTGTGCAAAGGATGGATAGACAAAGGTGGTGCGGATGCAAACGTCTCTACCAAACTCAACTGGCTCTACCAAAACATCTAGCGAACAACCGTCATGGTAGGCTACAGCAAAGTGAGTGAGTGAGCACGAGCAGCAAACTATTTTGTTTAGTGTTTGCTGTTAGCAATATGTTACCATAACACATTGATTGCTTTGCCAGATGTAGGCTAAGAGAGATGTGTTTTGTACATTAAGCATATTGTTGACAGCTATGGCATGAGCATGTACTATAGCATTCTCCAATACTGTATGTGTCCGCACCAGCACGTGCGCGCGCGCGTGTGTGTGTGTGTGTGTGTGTGTGTGTGTGTGTGTTTGAGAGAGAGGGGAAGAGAAGGTGATCCTGATCACAGCAATTCGGTGAGCCTTTAATGGAAAAGATTATTATGCAGTATTTCAGTACATATTTATAACTTCGTCTGAATGCTGCTTTGCCACTTTTGACAACTTTTAAAAGAAAATCACGATGCCTGCTCAATATCGTGATGTCTGTCGGCCATCGGCGATGAACCATAGCATCTCTAACGACCGAACCCTAGCTTGACCTGTCTGTAATTATGTTGATAACAGGAGTGGTGGTGTGGCTTTAATTGGCAGCATAAACCACTTCCACAGTCTTTGCTGCCGGAGAGACGTTTTCAATTACAACTGAAATTCAGTTAGACAACTTAGAGCCCAGGCAACAATTACACTGCATATCCATCAAACTGTCACCTAGCCAAATGAGATGTCTCACTTCCACACACAAACACACGCACACACGTACAAACGCGCAAACACACATAACCGCAATAAAAAAAAAAAAGAAGATTCAGTTTTTATTGAGACAGAATAAGACGTAGAGCATCAATTAAGAGTACATTAACAAAAAAGCTTTACTACTGTATGTGTTTTGGGTAACAATCACACGGGTGGTTATGAGCTGGCGTCAGCTGCAGTTGTTTACAGTAGGGCTACACGGCAGGGAAGGTACTGTGGCATTTCAGACAAAGCCTGTTTGGCTTTAACAAGCCTCGGTCCTCCAAGCTTAATTGGTAGAGTCTGGAGAGGCCTCTCTAACTCCATGTCTGTCTGTACACACACACACATACACACACACACATAGACAGAGTCAAAATTTCAAGGACACGTCTCTCATCCCAAAGACAGCTGAGGTGTTTCATAGCGATCGTCTGCTATTTAGCATGCACGCAAACATCTCTCTCTCTCTCTCTCTCTCTCTCTCTCTCTCTCTCTCTCTCTCTCTCTCGCTCTCTCTCTCGCTCTCTCTCACACACACAAACACAAGCACAAGCTATAGCTGTGTGACTCAGATGGCATTTGTTGACTTTGTAAATGTGTGGATTACTCTACATTTCATTGTAACTCCACTGCAAATTCCCTTCTATTAGTATGCAGTGCAATATAGTATGCAATAAATAGCGTGTGTTTGTGTAACTGGTGTTGAATGCAAGGTTATTGTCATGCATTGTATTAGCATTTTTTTTTATGCAATCATAGACAATAATTGAGAGTTTTTTTTACAGCGTGCCTTATGCTAAGGCTCATTTCCTCTTGAGTTTTCATTAAGCCCACACACAGCATGGGAATTTCCCCTGCCATGAGGTTGATGTGGCTTGAATTATGGCCAGGGTAATGTACTTCTGTCAGCCTGTTCCCGCACATGCACTCCACGTGCACGGTAACCCGGTAACCCGTGCACCCGGAAAAATGAAAAATGAAACCGAAAGCATTCATTGCTCACAAGCCCCGCACAGAAACGACCAAAATGTGAATCAATAGAAGATTGTTATTCATTGGAACACATAAGAAGGGTTGTCAGATTGCTGTGTAACACGTCGGTTTGTAAGCTTTAGAAGGGAATCATTTCTTGAGTTGAATTGAACCTGACTTGTACTACAGAGCCACTGTTTTATGGCATTTTACAGTATATATTTTCTTTAATCAAGCTGTCATAGACATCAAATGTATGCATTTTTTTTCTTTTGCAGTGGCAACAGGCGTACAGTTTATCACTATAGCCAGGCCTGTTTCCTCATGGATTATGTGGACTTGAGATGACATCTTTATGCAATGATTGCACAAGTTGGGGTAATCGGACGTGCTACTGTGCAATGCCTGGTGCCGTAGCCTGTGATATCTAGCCACGGATTTGATCATATGAAGTTAACGGTTTGTGCATGCCTGCATGTGTTCATGAAAATGAAATGCATATTTAACATAGAGAAGTGACAAAGGAACAACCTGAATGATTAAGTGGTTGACCATTATGCAGATGTTTCCATACATGCTGCTTCTTTTCATGACCTGGTTTAGAAAATATTTTCACTTGGTGGGCCAGATTGAAAATGTAAGAGAACTTCGCGGGCCACATTACTTTATTAACCAACATGCTAAATTATAAAAAATAAAGCACAAAATTGCAACTTTGTTAACTTGCATATTTATGCATACATAGGCTATTCCTATTCAACACCATTTTCATAATCAAACATAACAGTTCACTTAAACTTTTTATTTTTATTTTTTATTTACACAGCCGTAAATAAAGTAACTTTATATTGTATTGCTGTACCGGGCGGGCCGGGTATAACGTCTCAATGCGCCGCATCCGTCCCCCGGGCCTGACTTTGCCCAGGTCTGCTTTACAGGGAGTGGTCACTGCAAAGCATTACAAAGTGATTCTGAGTGATGCCTTTTATCCCGTGGTCAAACTCTCCTGATGGGAGTATTCTCTACATGGATGTGAATGCCCCATCTACAGGGCACAAAGAGGTCACTGAATGGCATTGGCTTTCACCAGATCTCAACCCAATGGTGCGCCTATGGGAGATATTGGACAGATCTCTCCACATAGATCGGTTCTGCCTGACTAATTACTTTTCAGATTAGTTGTAGCCAAGATTATAGAACAGGAAATCCTGTTCGCTTTATAGTTTGCACACCCACTCTGTATCAGTGACCAGTGGGCAAAATTAACTATCCCTCCAATAGAGTTCCACATACTTGAATACTGTAAATGCCATTGGACATTGAAGTTGTTCATGGTTGCCCAGCACCCTAGTGACACACTTGCCATGTCCTCCATTTCCACGATTATGCACCACCCACAAATTCATTCATTAATTCTGCGTACCTTTCGTCGTGCAGCCGCAAACCTCTCCCGGAAGTCGCCTCTCTTCGTGCCATAATTGAGAACAAATGGGAAGTGTTTAATTGAGGTTGTCAAGGAGGGGTTGGTGGGGCGGGTGGGGTTTGTCGGGGCACTGAGAGATCTGCTCGTCTCTTTGCATTTTATCTGTTTAAAGAATAAATTATGCAGATTACAGTTTTTGCAAGCCCTAGTTGCGATGTGAACTTGCGGTGACTTCAACTTGTTACTTCAAAGCCGGGAGTGATCAAAGACAGGTGGGAAAGAGGGGAGGGGGAGACAAAATCCCCATTGCTCCGGCGCCCTGCATACTCTTTCTGCCCATCTTGATGCCCAACTCGGTCTCTCTTTTTCTTTCTTTCTTTCTTTCTCTCACTCTCTCTCTCTCTCTCTCTCTCTCTCTCTCTCTCTCTCTCTCTCTCTCTCTCTCTCACTCTCTCTGTCTCTCTCACTCTCTTAAAAAAAACAAAGGCAAGTGACACTGATGTATTCCCCCCGCCCCCCTCCCCTTTTCAGTACACTGCTGTCAGGCGCCACGGTAACATTTCAATTGATTCTGCTTTTCCCCTCCGTACGTGTGCGTGTCCTATTTTCGAAACAGACACTGAATTAGTGATTAAAGGGCATGTGTAGTGTGACATGGCCTAGATAACGCATCATCACAGACCTGGGTTGAGGGCCCAACTTGCCATAAATAAAGAGAGAGAGAGGAGAAACATATATCTTGCATCTTGTGTTCGACAAAATGCGCCTGAGCGCAGTCAGAAGTCTCTCACCGGGGGTGACTTTGGGTTCAGCGGCCATGATGACTGTGTTTGTCTTCCCGGGAGTTTGTTTGTCTCGCAGATGATAGAGAGAGTAAACACCAACACTCGGCCACTCGTTATAAATACACCATCTATTTACACATAGGGTGAAGGGCCATGCATGATTTATCAGCAGCTCTGTCTGACTAAGCAGAGTTATTCTGAAACTAGATCCAATTAAGCCATCATCATCTCTCCAATCCCAAGGTTTATATTCCTAGATCCACCATACCAGTAATATGAATACATTTCTCTCCCTACAGCTACAAACAAGGTCCCTATTTAAACCCCATATGAACATCAGAATACAATCAATACTCCTCCAAATCCATCCTTCCCTGGCTCAATTATTAATGCCTAGCTGCAACATTGTTTTCATACGCACTGCCCAAAACAGGGAAGGGCCCCCTTACACCGGCACACACCGGCACACACACACACACACGCACACACACACACACATACCTATTCTTCCATCAATCTATCTCTCCCTGCATCTCTTATTCATCCTGGCAGGGTGTTCTAGGTGAGCGGTACCAGTCGAGGTAGAGAGAGAGAGAGAGAGAGAGAGAGAGAGAGAGAGAGAGAGGGGTGAGAGAGAGAGAGAGAGAGAGAGAGAGAGAGAGAGAGAGAGAGAGACTTCTTTCGATCTGTCACTGTAGAGCACTGTCGGTCTGCTGCAGCCAAGCCAATTAGTCACACTAGTGGAGCAGTTGCACACACACATTAACACGAATACAAACACAAGTTTATAGTGTGCGTGTAAGGCTACACTCACACACAAACACAATTTTTGAGTGTGTGCATAATACCACACATGCACACGCGCACACACAAACACACACACACACACACAGACAGAGACACACACTAACACTAAGTGTTCAAGTGTGCGCATAAGGCTTCGCACACACAAAAACACTAACACAAACACACATTTTGAGTTTGCCCGTATGGCTACACACACACCGGGCGCCCTGCGGTCTTGGTTAATCCAGCCCGCTGTAGGCGTCCGGCAGCGATAGTAGAAGTGGGTCAGGTTCTGGGGATGGCTGCTTCACAAATCCCCCCCCCCCTTCTCTTCTTCCCACCGGGAAGGATTTGGGGCCTGAACTCTGTACGACCTCGCTGCAAAATACAAACGTACGAGGGGACCTTGCAATCGGGAGCGAACATAATCTTTTTTGGAATTAGCGCTGACAACTTTATTGATCAGGCTAAACGTGGGCTTAAGCCTGGTATTTTTGGATATGTTAGATAAACTGGAGGGGCTGTAATTGCGTTCCCTTCATGGTTAGATTTAGCGAAGAAGGGAGTTCAAAGCTCTCAGGAGCCGCGATGGCAGTGACTCACTGCTCTGGAGGTTTTCCTGCTTCACATTTCGGAGAATTATGTTAGAAATGTTGCAGGCGGATAAAAAAAACGGACTTCTTTTTTTTTTTTAGTGTGTGTGTGTGTGTGTGTGTGTGTATGTGTGTGTGTGTGCAAAACTACTGTTCTGCATACGGTTAATGTATTTATGTACTTGATGTTACTATAGGACTACAGGACTTCTTTCTTGTGTGTCCATGTACAATTGGAGATGGTGATTGAAATGATAGTGTCTGGCCACCAATCAGTTGAATGGTAGAATATTGCTTTAGCGGAACCATTTGAAACGACTATCCCTCTTTGTAATGGTAACATTCTGCTCCATTAGGCTTCACCAACTATTCAAATAAATGGCTTGCCTCAAATTCTCAAAAGTCTCTCTGAAAATGCAAAGTGGCTCTTTGCAAGACTATAAGAGGTGATAGTTAGCGAGACAAAGGGGAGCCTTGCTATTTGGTTATAACTATTCTGGTTGTGTGTGTGTGTGTGTGTGTGTGTGTGTGTGTGTAGGTATGTAGGTGTGCAGCAGGGAGAGAAGAGAGGGTGTGTGTGTGTGTGTGTGTGTGTGGATTTGTGTGCCTACACATAATTTTTTTTTGTTGAGAGTTAACATTAACTTTACTTTGTGGGGGATATTGTACTACTGCATTAATGAATCTACCCTGACAACGTTATGTTTATATAGGCTTTATACCTTAACAGGCAACACAAACTGCAATATTTAACCAGAGGAGACTCACATAATCATAGTAAATATACGTGTGCATGATGTGGCTAAGTATTTTCCAGTGGTAATGTAATTTAATTTAAGATTATTTAAGATAATTTCTTATCGACCAATAAGGCCTATGCTGTTTCTTGGGGAATGTCTGGTATATTAAATTTAATTAATCTCTAGTTGGGAGTTTCTACCAGTTCTAGGTTGTGTCTTAAGTCTGGTCTGCATGTAGGTGTGTGTGTGTGTGTGTACGCGTGTGTGTGTGTGGGTGTGTGTGTGTGTGTGTGTGTGTGTGTGTGTGTGTGTGTCTGTTTGCGAGTCCTTTATTATCCATTGCCAGCTGCAGGTATTGGGGCATTCATGCATCCCACACCTTACATTAGGCTGATGTATGCTTATTGAGTAGCCTCACGTAGAGATCTGAGACTGGATTTATAAAGCAATATGGCTTGCTTTATGTTGGGATTGATTTCTCTCAGGAAAGCCATTTTCCTTGTCTTTATTCTTAACGACAGCAGAGGAATATAGGCCCAAGCCTGTAGGAACAAGGGAAGATTAAAGGATGTGTAATGGAAAGGTTAGAGCCGTGTTAGTGTCGTCTTATCTGACACTCGTATGTTAGAAGCACACATAAACTTTCATAACATCTATTTGTCGGGCCTCTATTCATCTCTCTCTCTCTCTCTCTCTCTCTCTCTCTCTCTCTCTCTCTCTCTCTCTCTCTCTCTCTTTCTGTCTGGTCAATGCAGAAGATAAACTATTTCACTCCTTTTGGACAAGTATATAAAGTTAGGATTTACCAGCCCTTTTCAATTGCAGACAATGGGCAGGTAATTCTTTATAAAGCTAATTGAAAAGCGCCATAAAAATATCTTAAGCAGCTCAGACTTAACAGCAATCAATAATGGGAGTGAACTGTTTAATGAAGTGCAGTATCATTTTTATTAAATACCCCAAGGAGAACGCAGGCATGGTAGGCATACAGCCAGAATATCAGTAATGAACTTCAAACTCAGATTAGGAGCACTTCACTCGATTCAATTTGATTACAGGATGCATCACAATGCATCACAATGCATCACCTCCTCAATATTATATATTATTGCACTTGGTTTTCATTAACCAATTCAAACTAACAAAACATTTACCAACTCCCTTTTTTATTTTAACTGCTGTTTTTCTGGGGCATGCTCCCCCGGAGGAAGATATTATTTTATAAATATCATCATCAAAAACTGGATCTACAGTTGATTTTCACATGAGAATATAGGGGAACACCCTAGAATGCATACTGCTACAAAATGAATGTAGCCTATAAGGGAAAAACATTTGACATTACATAAATCACAAGATGAAATTAGATTTTAACACTATTTACAAAAAAATCTTATATGATTTGACTGGATCGAAAATGTTATTTTCTTCCAATCATTGTCTTTTATTAAAAATGTATTCACTGTGGGCTCTATAGTTATAGTATGACAGGAGAAAGGAGAAATAGGCAGACATGACTACTAGCCTTGACCTTTTTTTAATTGTTGATAGATACCATATCTACACAAAGCCATACAGAGCTAAACAAAAGTTACAGTAGTCACCTACAACAGCTGAGCCCTACTATAGGTGTCTCTGGTACCGATAAGCCTATGTTATATTCTTATTGCTGAATCAAGTACAAGTAGGCTACAAAATAATAATAATAATAATAATAATGATAATAATAAATCCACTATCGGCATTACTTGCATCATGTTGACATGGCTTGTATACTATAGGTATGATGACCTGACAAAAAAAGTTTTAATGTTTTACGTATATGTCAATCAGCGGCGCGGGAAGACAATTTCACTTAGGGGTGCTGAAACAGTGAATAATTATTATATTTTTTTTCATAATGTAAATAATAGGATGGTCCGGAGGTATCACCCGCGAGAAATGGAAAAAAAAAGAAGCAAGAAATTAGCCTAGTGCATTCTAGTCACTCTCCTGACAAATAAGCATCAACAAAATACATCAGCCTACTGCAAAAATAACCTGTAGGCATGATACTGTACACTTAAACAACACACCATACAGCGCATAGCCTCCAAAATATTATAACACATGGCTATTTAGCCTAGCCTACTCACTTGCGACATGTGTAACATTGTCATTTGGAGGATATCGCAGATCTTGACCTGAAACACCAAATGAGTAACTACTGTCCAACCATTCAGTATAACTTAATATGAGTTTAAATATGCCGTTGTTAATTATATAACCATGCTATAATCACACTGTTTAGTAGCCTATGAATTTGATAGGTGGCAGACAATAAAAACATGTCTTAAATGCAGATGGCAGAACCCCCAAAGAAGGCCTATAGGGCGTTTGTGCCGGCGCCATGGTGCGCTTCATTGCCAGAAAAGAAAAAATGGGTCCAATCAAAAGTTAAATCATATTGATGCAAGTTCAATCTTTTGATAAACGTGTTTTACTGTAGGCAATATTATGATACACTTGTTATTACCAAGAAACTTTGCAGTTGTTTTGCTTTTGTTTGAGTTCTGCTCCATGATTCTAACATTCAGCCGACTAGACAAGCGGGGTTACATGAATACACCATAGAACTATAAATAAGGAATACACACGCGGTAGTATTCAGCAGCTTTTGTAAAAACTTACGTATTTTATGTACGTATTTGTAAAAGCATACTAGCAATGGGATAAAACATTAAATAATTAAAGATACATGGAGTCATAATTACTACAGCAGCTTAAAGAAAACTATATAGATTGGGAAAGTTGACTTACCCTGCAGTATTATCCTGTATAGGCAGCTATGTTTATCATTCACGTATGCATTTGGAATTTCCTTTTCTCTACTCCACTTACAAATTGTAGTAATTTTTGTCTACTGTGATATTATAGAATTATTATTCCAGAAATTGTATTTCCGTAGAAATGTCTCATTGAAAGAATTGACTTGCGTCGCTGCTAATGTTATTTGCTTCGAACTTGGAAGAATCTGTAAAACTGTAAAAGACCTATGATGGGCAGATATATTAACAATAGGGGTTAGAAAGCCCAGCATGCTATATAATACATTCGTAAGTTGTCTGTCACGCATTATGAGTCTGTTCTGCTCTTATAAATGTTTATATGACAACACCTGAGCTGCAGTGTTGACGTGAAGTGTAGTTTCGATTTACGTCTGTCGCGGTTTATACAAATGGTGGTTACAGTAATAACAGCAGCGTTTCTCAGTAGATGCTGCTCGTTCATTGCTGTGCCTGGGATTGTCACGAGTGTCAGGGTCTGGACAAATAGGCTTATCTGTAAAACCCGCATCTTCCTATTTACGCTGTGCTTGATTGAACAGGATATAAAAAAAATCGGTTTCGATAACTTTTCGGTTAATCGTCCAGCCCTACGTTAAAGAGGGCACTACATTTAAACATGATTGACTCAAGATAAGTGCGTCATCAATTAAAGACACAGCTTCAAGTGGGGAGCCCGGTTGAAATGGAAATGCAATGTTCACCCGCGCTGGGCTGACCGATCGTGCCGTGCCGAGTTTACTTTGACTTTTAAATCGCTCTCGTTCAGCTGTTGGTGAGAAGGAAAAGGGAGGTTAATTCAGACCACACAGCTATTAAACTGTACGGGGTATAATGGAGTGACTGAGCCGCTGTTGTGTCTTATACACATAATACCTTCAGCAGTGTTAGTAACGGGCTGGACTGTTAGCACTGGAAACCCCAAGGAGACGTCAAGTTATTTCACACATGGAACTTAGGGGCCAATCAGCAAGAAACATAGACTTCCCGCTCCCCTGTCAGAAGACACTGAGCTTTTAACTTTGGCCTGAGCTGTCAGACGGTTGCCAGCCTGGAACGGTGACTATGTATCGCCCTTGAATTGTTGACGCCACCGTCATGACCCTCTAAGCAAAGCTATAATATAAGGTCTTCTTATGGTGTCCTGTCAGCACACACTCACTGTATGTGCTGACTTATTGGGGTTATATGCCACCTTGGATTGACTTGTTTTTAGAAAGGTTTCATTTGTTCATATAACTTACTGAAGCACTCATACCGTACATTTACTGTTTGTATATTATATATATATAATGTGTTTTGAATGCTTTGACTGAATTGTTTACTGTTTATGACGCTTCATAAACTGCCTTATATGCTTCAACTTGAAACATTCCAGATGTTCTTCTGTGCACATGTTGTAGCCCCCTATACAGTACGTCTAGGACTAAAACAATGTTTTATGAAATAGCAAATTGCGTTTGTTTCACTGTGAATAAGTCTGCGAAGAAGGGTGTCATGATGACTCATTGGGACTAGGTGCAAAATATATTGGCCAGTGTAAAAGCTAAAACGGCTGTTCAGCCAGAACTTCTGAACCCTCTCTTAATATGTTGCTCAGCCAGTGCAGATCAATCATGATTTGGTCACTAAAATCCGGTCAGTAAAATAGTGTGGCACAGCGTATATTATATATATTGCTCCAACAAGTCGTTAATCACAGCTGTCACCACATCAGCCTATCACCCAACGTGCACGATCAGTTTAACAAATAGACAACGTGAACGATTTCCTACAGCGTGTTGGAGTAAAGCCTGTCATCTGACACACTCGATTCTTACTGACCAAATGTATAGTTGATATTCAGTATTCATCGCTGACTGGGAGTCACGACTGAACACGCGTAGTATTCTCTTATTTCGTAACTTTTACTTGCGCATGCGGTGACCGCAGCCGTGTAAGAGTCAAGCACCGCGGAATAGGATCACGGCTAGTGATTAGCACAGCGTGTGTGTCGGGGTCACAGGGGCCCTGCGGGGGTCACCATGGAGTCATAGAGCCAAGCCCCTCTGTCTGACTACCGTATGTCTGCTGTCACGCAAGTAGACAGAGCAGCTCACACACACACACACACACACACACACACACACACACACACACACAAAATCGATGATGCAACTTCACCTTCAAACATCTCTCTCTCTCTCTCGCTCTCTCTCTGTCTCTCTCTCTCTCTGTCTCTCTGTCTCTCTCTCTCTCTCTCTCTCTCTCTCTCTGTCTCTCTCTCTCTCTCTCTCGCTCTCTCTCTGTCTCTCTCTCTCTCTCTCTCTCGCTTTGTCCACTTTCATATTTTACTTACTTCTCTATCACTTTTCTTCTCACGTTCAGTTACTATAGCATTACATGCTGAGGTTATGGGACACGTACTGTACCCAAAAGTACGGTGTAAAAGAAACGTGAAACCTCGCAACTTTATTTTAGATTGTCTGCATAAAATGTGACCTTCATTGTGTTCATAGCTATCAAATGTTTCTAATATTAGTCTTAGTAAGGAGAGTGGGTTTAATTAAACTGATTTTAAAATAATTACAGGGAAGATGTGAATGCTACTGGAGCTGTTTCGTTGGGGTGTGTATGCTTGTTCCTTTCCTTGTTTTGTTTACTTACAAAGATATGTAGATAGAGATACTGGATCTCGAGAGTATTACATAATTCAGATACATTTCTTGCTAAACTAATATATGCTGCATTTTAAAAATAGATACAGTAGTGTTGTGAGTTATCCTGAATGAACTGTGTTCATTACACACACACACACACACACACACACACAAAGGGAACCTTGATCCAGTGGTTGTGATGAAAGGCATATATGAAAGATGTCATTTTTGTTTCATGCGGTGACTGCGCAGACCAGCACTGATGTCTTGATCTAGCTGCTACTGCCACATTTATCTGGCAGGATCGGGTAACCAGGGAGAGACTGTTTCACTTTCAGCTTCTGCACCGGTACTTTCAGGCGGAGGAGGATGAGACAACATGGAGAGGTCAGACCGAGTGTGGGATATTTAAAGACATTATAAGTTGGACAGCATGTGTGCCACACATCAGTGTGTCTCTCTCTCTCTCACACACATAAGAAAATGCACACGCACACGCACACACACACAGCACAGCAAGTCTGAATTGAAAGTCTGAACGTTCAAATTTTGTTAGTGTTTGAACTCGGAGTAATAAAGTGACGAGCTCTCTGCTGACACCCTGCTGACAAAACACTCAATACTGACAGATAATATTCATTCTGCGTACACACACACACACACACACGCACACAGTATAGTTCCTCCCACAGGCGTTGGTGACATACCAATATTCACACTCACCCTCGCTGTAATTCTCCCCTGGTGACAGCAGAAGTGAGGGGAGGATTTAAAAGGAGGACATTGCGCTGCTGTCTCCGTCGTTCTCGGCTTGACTCTGGGGCTTCGGGCTGAGATCCAACTCTACCTGTCAAATTGTTTTGTACCTGTGTGCCTGTCGCAACGTAAGCGCACGTGTGGGTGGGTGTTAATGCCTGTGTGCGTTCACTCGAGGGAGTGATCGTATGCGAATGCGTGTAGGCGTGTTTCTGTCTTATGAGTGTTGTTATTAGGTATTTGTTGCGCAGCATTGGTACCACATTTAAAATTCATAGCTTTCTTTTCTTTCTACTCCAACATAATTGTGTTGATGTTAGTGGAGGATGACTCTTTCTCTAATATAAAACAGGGTTTTCTCCAATACAAACGTTTCAGCGCCTAGCAATGCGAGTGGTTCTTTTAATAATTTTATAAAAACTATTTAGTATTGTATTCATTCATTGATTCGTTTTTTTTTTTTATAGCTTAGTTTGAGAACAAGCTACAGTACACCACCTAACTCTTATAATAAGAGGACATATTCATGACCAGGCTGACATTTTTGCTTGCTGAGGACGACAAGGGTTCATGAGCCGGTTGTAATTCCCCAACCGCTGAAGCTGAATATCATCTTTGTGGCTGTTCTGCTTCGCCTCATAGGCACTGCGAACCTAGAAGTGGCCATCTTAGCATGCGCCAGCTTTCCATCATTCCGGCTCTGGGGTCCTCTCTTGGTAGAGGACTGTCTGTGCTAACTAGTGGTCAGCCTGTCTCTCCATCGGCACCCTGGGAGCCTGGCATTAGCATTTCAAAGCAGCCTCAGACTCCAATAAACATCCTACCGGCTTCCATCTGCTGCTGTCCCACTGCAGACTCAGACACTAAGGCCTGTGCACTTAACAGCCCTGGACATTTATTTTCCGAGAAGCTGTCCCATGTTTACCCTTCCTTCCTTCCTCCCTTCCTCCTTTCCTTCCTTGGTAACCCCACCCTCCTTCCTTCTTCATATTCGACACCCCCCACCCCCCCGCCACCTTTATCCTGCCACTGTTATCCTTGCTGATTTGTCATTCCTGTGGAAAATGTAAGAAATCAGTGCCATTGTTGTGAAGACTGCAGAAATTGTTAAGAAGAAAAGAAAAGGCCCAGAAATGATAAAGGAGGCTGAGAATCTTGCAATGGACAACCCCGCTTCTTCCCTTCCCCCTCGCAGAAGAGATGAGAATAGTGAGATATTGTTTGCAAAGTCATGTCATTAGTAAGGTATTTGTAGAAATCAAGGATAGCATAAATGCATCTGAAGTTTCTGGCTTCTGGGTTTTTCCTGTAGGAGAACCTCAGTATTCTTGTTGAAACATTTTGCATGCATCTGAATTATGGATATTGTTTATTTATTTAAAAGGTTTATATAATTTATTTAAAATTCATTTCTGTGCAGGGTTCCTGCACAGTTGCACCCTCCAAAATAGTATTTATAGAAAAAATGTCAAGCCTAATGTGCCTGTATGCCTATAACATTGTACAACCTACTACAGACAGTATACAGTTGTGGGTCCTAATTAAGTACATACAGTGTGGCGAAGGTTACATGACAGTGTATGTTTGTTTTTAGTCATCAGTTATTATTGTTATTATGAGTTATTTGTTGAGCAGCATTGCAACATTTTTGCTGAGGAGGACAAGGTTCATGAGCCGGTTGTAACTAATGTGTACATTCATGTTTCAGATTGTAGTATTATTCATGCCAATGCATTCATTCATTCATTCATTCATTCATTCATTCATTCATCAGCTGCTGGAGTGGCATGTAAAATAAATCTGCCTGGCTGCCTAGATGTCTGGCTGTTCAAAGCCCTGCCTCCCCAATATAAAGACAGGAAGAACGGCCTTCTCCCCCATTACACACACACACACACACGCACACAAGCATGTTTTTGATTTGTCCGTCTGATAGCGGTGTCAGTGAGAAGGAATCTATTACAGGATCAATTTGGCCGCGCAATTAGATGGCAAGGAGAATTTCTCATTTCACTCTTCTCTCCTTCTCTCCGCTCGCCTCCTGAGGAAGGCGAGTGAGGATGAGGTGATATGTACGCCGTGATGGGCGGCCGAGGAATTGCAGTGAGCGTGATGGAGGGTGAAGAGGTTTGAACGTGCGCGCGTGTGTGTGTGTGTGTGTGTGTGTTTGGGAAGGGGGTATGGGTGTAAAATGCGTGTGGGTGTGTGTTGCTCACACATACATTTGAAGGATTGAGCAGGTGTGTGTAGGTGCGTTGTGTGTGATGTATTGCTATAAGAGAGCACATAAAATAAAAGCCAGTGGGAGATTACATGGGGTAGTATACATATGGGAGTGTCGGCGTGTGTGAGAAAGGATGTGGGCATTTGTTCACACCCACATTTTAAGCATCTGCTCACCTTTTTTCCTTTTTTTAGCTTTTCTTCTGTCTTCATCGGGGAGAAAACATTGCGTCCTTCCCCTTGTTACGGCACAACGTTGTGCTTGCTTGCTAATTGGACGTCCCAACAGCTTGAGGCGTGCGCAAGCTTACTTCTCACTTCAATCGGAGATCATTCGAGGAAGTTTGAGGACGCTTTGGAGAATGGCCACCCTGCGCCACTTTAGTTTTTTTATCCATGCTGCGGAAAGCTGCCGCCTCCACTTCACGCGTGTGTGCGTTCGTTATCAGTTGCTCTTGTAACAAAAAGTGTTTTCTGCTCTTCAAGGCGTGCACCTCGTCGACAAGTCACAGAGAACATGCTCGGCGGTTTTTGTCGAGCATATGTTTCAGAAGTCCAAACGCAAAACCAGGACAGAATTAACACCGAGGCGAGCATGTGGAGTAAATTGCATTAGTCTCTCATAAAAAAACAACATAAAGTTAACTTTCATAAAGTACACCAGGATCTATAAGAATATATCAGTAATGATTGTCGTAGTATAGCCTTGTGTAGATTAATGTTCTTGAAGTGTGCTCCTAATCACTCATAGCATAGAAAATGGTAAATGGACTGCATTTATAAAAAGAGCTTTTCTAACCTTCCGGCCACTCAAAGCGCTGTGCATGATTGCCTCACATTCACATACACATTCATGCACCAATGGTGATGTCAGCCATGCAAGCCACCATGCAACCACCGGGAGCAATTAAGGTTAGGTGTCTTGCTCATGGAGACTTTTACACTTTCCGTGCTCTACCCACTGTGCCACTGCTGCTTGGTATAGTGGTATAGTCTACAATAATTGCTCCTACTCCAGTTAATTAATATAATGTTAAATAAGTTTGTGACCGTAATCATGTACAACAGTCATGGTCACTGATTCAGTATGCCGGCATTGCCACAGTATAAACGGTACGGCAAAATCCCTAATGGTGGGCAAATTGCATAGCAAGGTACATTTGATCATACCTCCCAACCATACTATGGACGTACAATGAATTCAGCCATGCTGAGAATACTTAACAGCGCTTGTGGGAGCAGATGAAAACTGTGCATGTGTATTTGCTGTGCTAGGGCCGTTAGCGGCAGCGTTGAAGGAGCTTAATAAGATCTAGTGTCCCTGTCATCACGCCGTCCCACCGACAGATAAGAGGGTTGAGAATTGTGCCACCAGCACGCCATGATCTGAGGAGGAACGGGATACTGGCCTGCAGGAGCAGGAGAGACCGGCCCAGAGATTTAATGAAGCCAGCTCCGTCGGCTAATTAAAATCTTCTCCCCCTGCTCTGTCATTAAGGAGTGTTTTAGTGAGTGAAAGGGCCAAGGCAGGGGTGGGAGGCAGATAGCCTGGGAGTTTTCATTTTACACTCTCCTGCTGTTGCCAGGTAGCACGGTGTGTGTGTGTGTGTGTGTGTTTTTTTGCCACACCCTATGGCGATGGATTGTATGTGTTTAAGTACTGTATTTACTTATTTACTTGGTTCAAATGGGCGTTTGTTTGTTGATCTCATACCCAAAATGTGAGCATTTGCACACGCACGCACGCACGCACGCACGCACATTTTGAACTCACTTTTCATAGAGACCAAATTGTCTCCCAAATACCTCCTTTTTTAAAGCCTTCATGTTGCCTGTGGATAGACTAATGTGCCGCGGAATCATCCTCTGACATGCAGTGTTTTTCTAATATGTTTGAACTGCTGGAGGACTCAACTGGGGTTTAATTGCTGGGGAAATACACAGGTATGAAGTTAATTAAATCGCTTTGGGCCACGGGCCACGCTGTCTTCCATTTGCATTTTGTTTTGAGGGGGAATTACACTGTTAATGGCACTGTGTTTTAAGGCGGAGGTTTTTTTTTGGTCGATTATCTGAGCACCTTCATTTGCTACTTTGTTATTCTGTGGCGAGTAAGATGTAGGTAGGTTTGGCAATGAAGACTTACAGTATACGGTTGAATGAACCCCATTGATTGTCACTCATTTACAAACATCATGCAGGTCATAATGTACCTCACATTCTGCAAGTGCAACTGGAACATTTCACTAATAAGGTGAAACAAGTTTTATTTAACAAATTGTCTTGACAATTTTCTCAAAGGAACACTGAATATGCAGTGTATATATTCAATGAGACACACACAAACACACACACAGTGGGGATATATTTGTTTTTAAAAGCATTTCAGGATATGCTACCTTAGAACTGTGTAACAAATCCTCAGTTTATAATGTTGTTGTGGATATTGGATATATTGCACCACCAATTTCTCAGTACTATTGTGTAGCTCTCTTTGAAAAACTAAACATTTTAATGAATTGATACGCTGCTTTTCAACCCACATACACTGATATTAGTGTGAAATCCAGGCTGTTTTGGAATATGGAAGCATGACTAAGTGTGATTCTACGCCTTTGGTTTCCCGCTGCTATTTCCCCTCTTAAAGGCATAGTGTAGGCTCTGAAACCATTAGGTGACATGTCAAGTATAAAACCTACAGTTTTGGGCAGAATATCATTGTATGTCACATTAATGCATGCATATGATGTGAAATACAGGTTTTCTGACTTATATCCACACCTGTACACAACCCGTTGTGTTTACAGCGTGCTGTTTTCACACTTGAAGCCATAAATCCCACAATGAGCCACCTTACTTGCGTGACGGCAACTGCGCTTGATGTGTTTAATGTCATGGTGAACATGCACTGATTATCACACAATCACATGGTCCTATTTATCACCACACGATGTGATCTAGAAGTGCAATTGGTAAAATGTGCCGCACCTGTGACAACTGCCCTCATCACCGCCTGTAAGTTATGGTCTAAATGGAGACTAATACGGCTGGCAAACAGTAACCTGTGGTGTGTGTGTGACTCTTAACACATTGTAGCAATGAAAGTGGTGACATCAGGGAAAGGCTGGAACGTAGCACTTTAGGCCACTTTGCTGCGTGTCCCGCATCCCTCAGATGCCACATCTCCATCTTTTTATCACTCCTTTCCTGTGTTCACCCCCTACTTTTGTTCACCCTTTCCTTGTGAATCCCTTGTAAAGCCACCATGATTTGACCGCAAAACCAAGATGCACTTAAACAAGTTGCAGCCTCCACACAGTGTTGAAGCCAATGTGGCGAGTACTCAACATGCAGTACTGGTAAAGGCCACCAGGTCCTTCAAATCAATGCGAAAGAAATAGTTCCACCTATACATATTCAGTACATGCGATACAATGTACGGGGTCGTCAGATGGCTTCCAGATGGATGATAGCACGTTTCAAAGAAGGGTTTTACCAAATATAAATATGCACAGAGTACCACAATATGCTTCCCAGCTGGCTAACCCATATCACATGACCCAGTCAGCCAATTGCAAAAAAAATGTGGCTTCAATATTAATGGATGCACTCCTGAAACTCAAACTCCTGGGTTCATACCATTGTCCACCAACAGGTGGCATCACAAAAACTACCCATCTTTTATAATAAATGCCCCCCCCCCCCCCCCCTCCTTCCCCCACCACTGCCATCAAGCAGGTCCCGTATGGCAAACTATGATAGGCAGGCCTCTCGCCGTGGAGCCATTTAACTGTCGGGAGCCAAATTGCACGGAGCGTTGGTGTCCAGCTGGGGCAGTGGCAGCTTTAATTTGAGAGCCGACGGTCAATGTGATTAGCGAGGCTGCGGGAGAGGGGGCGAGGGGGGTGCTTTTAAAAAATCACAGCTACTGCCTGAGCTGCCCACAGTGGCATACACAGAGTGGGGATAAGCAGAAGAGAACAAACAAGCGAGTATATGTGTGCACATTTGAATATATACAATGAGTACACAACGTGTTTTAAGTGTCAGGTCTATGTATATTGCAGTGTACATATTTCTCTCTTGCATACACACTAAAAAGAAACGTGTGCATGCATGTGCACACACACACACACAGACGCACACACATTCACTCCGGGCAGACCCCCGTGCTTCATTTTTCAGTTTGCGGGGAGCTGATGTGTTCAGATATGATTTATTGATCACGTTGAGCACATTAGTTTACCCACTGTGTTCAGTTAAGAAACAATAACACATCTTATACACACTATTCTGTGGGAATACAATAACACTAAACTAATTACACCAGACAGTGACAGTACTTTGATTTGTAAAAAGAAAACACGAGCTCTTCCCGAGCTTTTCCTGAGCCAATAATGTCCCTTAGCCAGCCTTAGTGAGATCTGGAGAATATTGCAAGTAATACACCAAGATTATGACAAATTTGTAAATATCCGATTCAATCCCTGTCTGTCTCTGTGGATTTACATGAAAATAAAAACGGGAAGCCGAGATAATATGTTGATCATTTCTCTCTTCGGGCAGGCAAACAGACACAGATATTCATGGGCACACAAACACGTGCACTGACTCAAACAGAGGCACACACACAGAGAAACACACATGAGCCCCGGAATAAAACTGCATTAGTGGATTGTCATCTGGTGGCTCGAAATTCCTACTCCTAGCACTCCTATTAGGCCAATCAGAATTAATTTATCTTTCCAATGCACATTTATTGCTCTCTATAAAAAACAACATATTAAAGCAAAATTAATATAATAGCAAAGGATTTGTGAAATGTAGCATCCATCAGCTTTTTTGTTCTTGTCCCATAAGCAGTAATTGATATTTGAGGCTTTTATTTTTCTTCTTTTTCTCCGGCCCAGCCTGCTTCCATCGAAATGAGCTTTCGGCGCACCACGAAAACAGCTGAGGCGGTAAAAATGAAATTGGCTGTGTGTCGGTGCGTGAGAGAGTGGGATTATCTCACCGTAATGTCGGACTTATTAAACACCATTACACTTCATAGATCAGAGAGGGCTCTGAAAGGAGTATACTCCCTGCCCATTGGTGTGTGGGTGTGTCGGTTGTTTATTAATATGAATATCTTTTCATGAGCGTGTGTGTTAGTGTGTGAGGAAAGAGCTATAGCGACATGTAGTCAACATATGAACAGTAATTTGAGCAGTAGCCCGCAGATAGTGTTATTAGCGAGACAGTTAATAGGGGACTATTTGCTTTTATGTAAGTGCTGGCCAGTAATGAGTAACGTGACAATGTGAGCCTCAGTTAGGAGTGTCTAATGTACCGTAAGGTCTAACCATGTTTAACAAAGATCTCTCGACCGATCACAAAGGTCTAAATACAGTAGACCTTTTTGTCTGTGTAATAATTGAAAAGGTTTGTTTGGGTATTTTGTGGATGTTTGTGTCCATACAGTATATGTTGCTTCTATGCGGTTGTGTTCTGTCCCCATGCAAGGTATCAGAATAAAGTGGCTGTAATAAAGGCATTGGCTTGGCAAGGCCTGCCACAGTGAGTTTGGATGACAGAGAGAGCCTGTCACTTCTGCCTCCCTCGGCCATTATTAGCTGTCACACACTTAAAGCACTGATGGCCACATTTTTGGAGGACAGTCGGCACAACCACTGTGCAATACCAGGGGGCTATCATGGGTGGAGGGATGGGTGGCAAACAGTTTTGGCTGTGTGACATTACTGCAGCTGAGTTGTGCTAATATTTGTAATAGTTCAGGTTCACAATATCCATGCAATAAGCCATGTTCACTGTAGTTGGGAGGCTGGCAGATGGAATGGGAGCAAAGCCCTGTTCAATGCCCTGTTGAGCGACATATGTGTATGGGGGCACATTAATTGGAAGCTTGGAGATTTTTGATGAATATTGGCAAATGCCATTAGCTAGGATCCTCTCCAACTTTGTCACTTTGACTTCAACTTTGTACCTTGAGAGTCTTTACTGTGTGCATTTCAACTTTTTACATTTATTTTCTGGATTTTCATAAATCCTTCAGTTCATCTGAGGGTCCTTTGACTAGCACACTGCGTGGTATTTAAACCATAGGAAAAAAGTCCACTTTTCCGATGTGTTCTCATTTGCTGAAACTAGACTTGATTTTCATTTTCACTAACTGAACTGAGATGAACCAAAGCATATTTTGTCCATCCATCCATCCATCTTCTCCCGCTTATCCGGAGTCGGGTCGCGGGGGCAGCAGCTTCAGCAAGGGACCCCA